>KV454411.1:524496-815587 GCA_001661315.1 Nadsonia fulvescens var. elongata DSM 6958 | reverse complement strand
CTCTGTTGAGAAACGTATAGCAACTAAGATCCATTGTCCGTTTATTGTTGCCAGTCAAGATACTAGAATTCAAATATTATGACCGACATACTACTACTAAAAAAAGTATGACACAGACAGGAATCGAACCAGCAACCTTTGGATTTGGAATCCAACGCTCTACCATTGAGCCACCGCATCAAACCCTTGCGCCAGCCCGGAATCGAACCGGGGGCTCACCGATGGCAACGGTGAATTTTACCACTAAACCACTGGCGCTCTTGTATGTGAGTTTGCAATTCATACCAAATATAATTTCTCATTGTTAAATATTTCGGATTTAATGTTGATGAGTTTGTCAAAGAATAATTTCAGAGTGAACTTTGATAAGCTTAACTTTTTTTGTAATTTAATTCTAAGTAGGACAGCCCACTTGCTTGTATTCTTGTAACTGCTTTATCTTTTTTGATTATAACACATAAAATTTTAAAACATTATTTGAATTGGGCTTGTTTAAAAAAACTAAACTAAATTTATTATAAGCCTAGCATAAACTAATACTGTTAATTTTTAAAAACTACAGAGCTTTAACCATCCCGAATATTTTGGATACGAATTGTTTTTAACAAATGGGGTTTCTATAAAGATAATTACTTGTTTTATGCTTATTTAAAGAAAGACACACTCACTATTTGAAGCCAAGCTCTTAAAGTTTCATTCTGTGTGGCCATAACTATGGGCCGGCCAGTCGCGTAATTAAAAGTCATGAACAGGGTAATCAATGCAGGGTACTCAAACTGACGCGTCGTTCGACTTGAGCCAAACTGTTTACAATTTATAACCTACTTCGCTTAGAACCTATCTTATTTAAAAGCTAATCAAACAGAAATTATTTATAAAAGCGCGTAATCTAGTTGATTAAGAATATTTCTTTATATTTGTTTTTTTGAATTAGTTAGATAACTTTCGCTTTTATATCAATTCTGAATATGGTAAGCGATAGTTTTGAAGAGGAACAACTTACACTTGGTAGCTTAGACTTTGACCAGGATTTATTGGCAATCAGACGTAATGTGAGCGACTTATTAAAAGCTTTAAAGGTATGTATTATAATCGTTTTATAGCTATCTGGACTTTGAACCTTGAAAAATTCCGATTCTTTGATCTATGTGTTAACCCTTTTAAAGACTCTGCATGAAGAGCTCAAAACTCTTCAACAAGAAGAAGTAGACTTGACGAGTCTTACTGATGTGAAGGATCAAATAATACACCCGCAAATTATCGATCATAAAAATGCTGGTGTTAGAGCTTATGTGGCTTGTTGTCTTTGCGATATGTTAAGACTCTACGCGCCTGACGCTCCATACACCTTGAAGCAGTTAAGAACTATATTTGGACTATTCAAAAAGCAGATATTAAGTTTGAAAGATCGCGAGCAAACTTACTACAATGAAGCATACTATCTTTTGGAGTCACTTGTTCAGGTTAGATGCATCGTACTGGCGACGGACTTCCCTGATGCTGAAAAGTTTGTTACTGGAATGTTTGAGGATTTCTATACTTTAAATAAAACCCAAGGGACCCATAATGTCGAACTATTATTGACATCTATTCTAAGCCAGTTGGTTGAAGAGTCTGATATAATTCCCCCAAAGGTTATCAAAATAATCTTATCACATCTTCTAACGCCCAATACTGTGTCCAATATCATTAACAAAGGTGATACGCCTATGATTACTCAATCATTCAAAAATCCTGGTTTTAATTTATCAAAAGCTATCTGTACTGAAAATATGGATATAATGACCAGACAAGTCAATCATTATTTTAGTGAAGAGTTTAATGACGTATCAAAGGAAGAAGACCAGGCTAGATTATTGGAGAATCTCAAAAAATTGCACCGTCTGGCGATTGCTATTTGGAAAGCTGTGCCCGAGATTATTACCAATGTTATTGGCCATATTGAACAAGAGCTATTGACTGATGATATCTCTGCAAGACTATTGGCAACAGAAACTATTGGAGAAATGCTTAGCTATTTTCCATCTAGAGTCAATTTTATTTCCGAACACAAGACAGTTTATTCTTCTTGGCTCACAAGAATTAATGATAAGGCTTCTCAAGTTAGAAACGCTTGGACTGAAAGTGTTCCGTTCATTATCAAAAACCGCAATGATGTATCCAAAGAGGTTACTGATGCTCTTTTGGAGAGACTAAACGATATTGATGAAAGGGTTAGAGTCACTGCCTGTAAGGCATTTGGACAGTTAGACCTACAAACCCTTTTGTCAAAATTTAGGGGAAAAAAATTGGAAACTAATCTTTCAAATCGACTAAGAGATGTGAAAACATTAGTTCATGTACAGGCTTTCGAAACTGTGGGTACTATCTATAACATGGCTTATGAAAGTCTAGTTTCTGGAAATACTGAAGCAGAAGAGTTAGCAAATTGGATCCCTTCCCAGGTATTAAAACAAATATTTTTGGCTGATCCTGAGATCAACTCGCTTATTGATGAAGTTATCACTGAAAAGATTTTACCCTTCGATAGTGATGACTCCACTCGTACGAGACGTCTACTAAGTATGATCAACTCTCTAGATGAAAATGCACGCAAAGCTTTCTATGGATTACCTGTCCGGCAGATAAAGCTAGCACAATATTTTGGCGTCTTGATTCAGCTAGCGAAAAGGTATAACGGTGGCACTCTAAAAGATTTTGAAATTCCTAAGGAACAGTTGGAAAAGAATATATCTTCGATAATAGAATATTTGTCGGCCGTTTTTCCTGATAAAGTTAACGCCAAGTCTCAGTTTGAGAGCTTCCTAAAGAATAATAACTCCCGATCTTATGATCTGATTTTGACGTGCCTGAACTCTGAAAGTAGTTATAAAAGTGTTCGTCGGGCAATAGATGAGTTGCGGTCACCTAAAAAAGAATATCTTCTAAAAAACGACAAAAGCCTTCTTCTACCTTTGCTTTATCGTTCTAGCTTTATTTTCTTTAACGAGAGTAATGTACTTCCCACATTAAATATCTGTAAGGATCCTCAAATGCCCCTATTTAAAACTGCGCATGAATATCTTCATAAAATTTCGATATCTCACCCTGCTATCATGAAACGCCATATAAATGGACTGACGTCGCTTGTGGTTGAAATTGAAGAGAGCAGGTTGGGCAAAAGTGGTGATTTTCTTAAGGCAATCGCTTCGTTGACTTCCAAGTTTCCCAACACCATTATGATGGACGATAATGAGGAGTTTTTTAGAGCCTTGAAGAGTATAGCATTAAATGGTTCATATGCTGAAGCTGAGCAAGCTATTAAGATCATTAAGTTTTTATACAGTGGTAATCTTGATAACAAAGATTATAGTAAGTTGGTTATTGAAATTGTTGATGGCTGCTTCAAAGACCTCTTTCTGATTAAAAATACACCTGTTTTTGTGACAAGACTGGCGTCATTAGCGAAACTCTGTCGACACCTTCCGAAATTCGTTGAAAGCTACTCTAGCGAACTTACCCCTTTTCTCATTAAGGAAGTTCTTTTAAAAAATGATACTATTTCGACCGAAGACGAACCTGAATGGATTGATGAGAATGAAATTGACGAAACAACTGGTGAGCCACTCCTGGAAAATGAGATATTAGCAAAATCTTTTGCTCTAAAAATTCTTGTAAATAGACTTATAGTACTAACAAAAGATGAGAATGCAATGGTATTAGCAACACCAGTATTCAAGTTACTAATATCCCTTATCAACAATACTGGAGAAATCGTCCCTATGAAGCTTGGGTCTACTCCTGAATATTACAAGAACAGATTATTATTAACTGCCGGCTTATTACTATTGAAGTTAGGAAAATATCCCATGTATGACCGGGTTATCAGACCCTCTGATGTTAATCGTCTAATTCACTTAGCCCAGAATCCCTGCCTACAAGTTCGTAAGATTTTCTTAGAAAAACTTATCTTTTATTTGACTAGTGAGAAAATTTCTTTCAGATTTTTTCCTCTCTTATTTTTAGTTGCATTTGAACCAGATACTGAGTTAAGAAGATATATAACTACCTGGCTTCATGCTTGCTTTCAAAAACAACAAAGGCCGACATCAGCTACGCTATCTTCAATTGAGAGCTATAAACGAATGGAGCTGGAATTACTCTTGCCTCGTTTAATTCATATGCTAGCTCATCACCCTGATTTATTTGATATTACAGATGTCAATGAGATTCGTGATGCTAAAGTTTCTGCTAACTGTATTATTTATTATTTGAGTATTATAGCAACTGAGGCTAATATTTCTTATTTATATTATCTGAGTCAAAGGGTTAAACAATACTCTGATGTTCTGGCAGCCCCGCATATCACAATTGAAGATGCCACCGAAGCAGAAAGAAATATTGACAGATATAACGAAACTGGAAGTGAAGGGGATGATGAAAGAGAAGTGGATACTGACCGAGCCTTTATGAAAGCTAAAACTCCCCACGAAGAAGTTGATGAAGCCAAAAATCCTGAAAATTCACCATCAAGAATTCTATACTTACTCTCAGACCTTTCTTCTTTATTAATTCGTCAATTTCATGAAATTAAATCCTGGCCTCTTTCAACCTGGCCAGGAAAACGTTCACTTTCTCCAGATATATTCTCACCTATGATTTCTGGAGTAGTTGCCAGACAAATTGCAAAGACTGTCTATCTACCAGAAGAGTTTAATAGTGGCCATATAACGGAACCCATGATAAGGGCAGCATTATCCAAAAGGAACTTTAAAGCAAATATCAAAGCCAAGAAAACCGGAACGGAGAGAGATTTGGCATTAGGAAATGCCTCATTAAGGGAGCCGTCGTCTACCAACTTCAGTAAAAAGAGAACTGGGCCAAAGTTGTCTTCAAAAAAACCCAAAGAAAAGAAGAGCAAGCTTTCTACCTTACAAGAATCTTCGGAAGTAAGGCGTAGCGGCAGACTTAGGGATAGAATTGTAAATTATTCCCTTGTATTAGATGAGGAAGAAGATGAGAATGAGGAACAAGAAAGTGAAGAAGAGAGCAATTCAGACAGTGAAGCTTAAGAGGAGAAAACGTGAGCTGTATATTCTTTTTCTTTTTTTTCTGAAGGGCCAATTTAGAAAACTAATATGCTTTATTGATTTTTTTTAAACTGCAGAGCTTGGTATTTGTGCTGTTTTCTTTTGTGTAACTCATGATATAATAAATGTTCAAAAAGCAGGTATAGCACATAAAAGAAATTTTTTTGAAATAAGTCAACTGAATTAATGTAAGTGTCTGACACGAAGAAAAAAAGGGCACTTAATGCTTTATTGCAGATAGAAAAGTAAAAATACAAATACAAATACAAAACACGCCAGCAGCGAGATAATAAACAATATTGGTATATATTGAATATGAATGAAGTCCAACGTCAGAAGGAAGCAATATTATTAAGCAAAATCTAAAATAGCTCATCGACTTTCCCGAGAACTAATGGGTTTAACACTCATAAGAACAGCAGCTAAATCAGGTGGCAATATTGGCTTAGCCAAATAGTTAACCATACCTGCATTTAGGCACTTCTCTTTATCATCACCACCTACATTGGCGGTTAGCGCAATGATAGAAGGCTGAATATTCTCATCATACATCTCTCTAATTTCTTTCGCAGCGGCAATACCGTCTTTACGCGGCATTTGGATATCCATTAAAACAACATCATACATTTGATTTCCTTGACTAAGTTCTCTTTGACAATATTCAATAACTTCAACACCATCCTTGGCATGATGTACTTCCAGATATCCCATACGTTTGAGATGCTGCAAGGCCACACGAGTGTTGATCATATTATCTTCAGCTAACAAGATTTTCAATGGATGATGTTCACCCATAGACTTGATGAAGCCCTTGCCAATGCTGATATTCTGAGAGTTCATATCACCCGAAATTTCTTTGTCCTTACTAAAATTTTCATCGTTATTTGTCATAAGCATTTGCTTGATGACGTTAGTTAACCGTATTTGCTGATAAGGACGTAACAGGACAGCTGAAAAGCCGAGTTGTCTTATATTATCACGCGGAAACTGAGCACCAAAGTGAGTCATCAAAATTATATGAAGCTCAGAATCATAGTTGAGTACACGTAAAGCTCGTTTACTTTTAAGATCAACTTTTCTATAATCAACAAAAATCATAGAATAAGTACCTTTAGGTGAGGATTCAACTAGGCTTAGAATACTCTCATCAGTCCCACATTCAATGAATTTAAAACCGAGGTTCAATAAATCTAATTTCAAAGCAGTCTTTGAAATTGAACTAAAATCACACACAATGCACATCTTATCATTTTTGGCTGCTTCAATTTGAGCAGGCTCGGGTGGATCAGCCTTGATTACAGTAGCAAACCGGAATACTGTGCTTTTACCTTCAACGCTTTCGAATGTCAGAGTACCGCCCATTAATTCGGCAAGCTTTTTGGAAATAGCCAAACCAAGACCAGCACCACCATAGACTCTACGTGATGACCCGTCAACTTGACTGAATGCTCTAAATACTTTGTTTCTAGAATCTTTTGGAATGCCAATACCAGTATCAGTGACGCTAATAACGATTTCATAGCGATTATCTGTGGATAGTTTTTCAGATCGGGTTTCAACAATAATATGACCCTTAGGAGTAAATTTCACGGCATTACCAACCAGATTAATAATAATTTGACGAAACCTTGTGACATCACCGTATACAGTATCTATTATCCCACTTCGATATATATGTACAAGCTCGAGATCCTTAGCAGCCGCAGGTTCTGCCACCAACTGAACTGCACTATCAACACACGCTCTTAAAGAAAACGGTGAATTATCTAGGTTAACAGAACCATGTTCAATCTTAGAAAAAGCAAGAATGGCATCAATGATATCAAGAGTCAACATAGCTGAACTTCGAATGGTTTCCACGTATTCTCTTTGAATTTCTTGTAAATCGGTATCTAATAGAAAAATTGAGCATGACAAAAGTGCATTGAAAGGTGTTCTGATTTCATGGGACATGTTTGCCAAAAAACTCGCCTTTTCAGCTGTGGCCTCTTCAGCTGCTTTTTTGGCTAAATCCATTTGCTTGTATATTTTTGCTTTTTCAATTGAGATTGCTGACTGAGAAGCTAGAAGCGTGATCAGATCAATTTTAGAAGCAGTGAAATCAAAATCGAGGCGCTGGCATTCCAAATAGAGCAAACCAATAGTTTTGAGATGGTTTTGAACAGGAACACATAAAACCGAATTCAAAGGTACAGTTCTATTTGCGTAATAAGGGTCACGTCCATAATTGCTATCAAATAGCCTAAAGTCGGCATTTCTAACCAGTAATTGACCAGTTGATAATACGGATTCAACAACAGAAAAAGGGACCAGATCAGCACGCGAGGTAAGTGGCTCATGCCGTAAGATTGATACACCAGTCAATGTTCCTACAGACTCCAAATATAAACCACCAATATCATCTACCGATATGAAAATGGAATAATCACATCCACCTAGAGTAACAACACTTTGCATTAATCTCAAAATGATTGTCTCAACGTCTATAGATTCAGAGATCTCCAAACATACTTGCAAAGCGGGCTTAAGATAATCATTAGTGGATTCTATTGCAGAATGGTAATTATTACTCAAAAAGTTGGAATTGCTAGTATTATTTTCGATATTGATCTTGGATAGGTTATCGTCGCTTAAGCCTTTGATGGACTTAATCCTAGAGGGTCTTTTGGCTTCAGCATCCAAACTTTCATCATTTAATTCACTACTATCCTGACGATTTTCATTGAATAAATTTGATAAGATCCATCTCAAAGGGGTAGTAGGAGTTTTCCCCAACCCTGAATTAAATGAAGTGGGTAGCGCAGAGATTTGACTGATCGGGGGACACTTGTTATATGTTACGCTGAAGCGAGACATGTCAAATATGGAAGGTGATGCAGATAAATCAGAGTACTTTGAAAATAACTGCTGCACTTTCTTCTCAGAGCCCCATTGCCTATAAAGGCGACATGCTTCTTGAAAGTAAGATAAACCCCTATTTGTAGATTGACTTAAAACCCAGTCACCACAACGTTCATTGATAATGGCCGCATCATGAATATAGCCTTGATCTACAGCCAGCTTGCTAGCCTCCTCATAAGTGTCTAGCAAAGAAATGCTGTTGATTTTTCCCTTATTTAGTTCGGCTTGAATGAGCAAATGCTTATGACGAACATTATTAGCAGGTATGGAGGACCAATCGGAAAGGGTCTGTGCAAAGCTATTCAGCATTTCTTCCTGTTGTTCATTACGCTCGGGTAGCTCAAGAAGAGCTAGAGAACCATAGAAGACTACAAACTGATGATAGATTGTAACAGGAATTCTCGAAATTAAAGGTGGTAACTTATAGAGCATCAAATCCATGATCATTGCACGGTTGTTGAAGATAACAGCGAAAACTAATCTACAGATATAATATCCATAACTGATTTCAACTGAATGCCGATTACTTGACTCGAAGGGTGCTTCAATCATACTCGGTAGAGAAGGGTAGTCATTGATCTCTGGAAATTGACTTTCCGGGCTATCCATCGTTGATATTCCGCTAAGAGAGTTGATAAATTGACTGATAAATTCAATATATTCAATACCAACATTGTAAAAGTTGGTTTGATTGCTTTGATTATTAATGAACAGAGACCGACAGCGACTGAACTCGGATGAAACGGTGGCAAGACTCTCACCACATAAAAATTGACACATAGGCCTCAAAACTACTGTTAACGTCACATTTCCATCATTGTCGTAGGATTGTAGACCTGAGCATGCAACAATATCATAATATCGTGTAATCTCAGAAAGGGGTTCATGAAACGATGCGAGAGTTAGTGTGTAAAAATCATAAATATTAATACCAAAGTCCATTTCCAAAGTAGTTTCCGATTCAAGAGCCATAATAGCTAATTTACTATATTCGTAGGCTCGTGTTAAATTAATTTCATCACCTTCAGTTTGAAACAATGCACCTAGCGCAATAAAGGCATAGGAACAAATAGGACAAGAACCCATTTTAATACAGGTTTCAACAGCCGTATATGTGATAGCTCTTAGCAGCCTTTGTCGATCAGAGAAAAAGCATATTAAGATAATAGATACTAAGAGCTCATGAGTTAACACTGTTTTAACGTCTTTGGCCACTGGTAGATCAGCAAGCTCACGGATTTCGGTAACAGATAATGGAATGTTAGGGCTTATTTTTTCCATATTCCAAGCATCTGCTTCATTGAGCTCTAAACCAGATAAAGATAGGGCGGTGAGAGCCACGGAAATAGCCTCATCATGACGTCCCAATAGTGACAGTACCTTAATTTTAATTTTCAAGCATCTAACTCGACTAAGCATATCACCTTGCCCGCTATTCTTTAAAGTATAATCGATAAGCTCTAAGCATGGTTCGAACTCGCGTTTCAGGTACTGCAGCTCAATAAGTGAAATATGAATCTCTTTAGTGATGATCAACAGCTCTGGGTTATTAGACGACCAGCAATCTTCCGGCAAAAAGAGACGAGCGATATTAAAATAGTTATAAGCCATAACAAAATCAGAAATGGCATACACAAATTTGCCAGCTTTAATATTAATATCACGATAGATAGAATTTTCATAATCATCCTTTTTAGCAATATCAACAGCCAGACGCAACTGATTAGCAATTTCAAGAACTTTTTGCTTGGGCATAAATTTCAAATTATGACTTCTCAGTAACCGCATACCAATAATCCTATGGATCTGCTCCTCTTCACTTCGACTAAGTGTAGACCGAATCGCTTGCTGAACAATATCATGATAAAACTTAAACGTAGATGAGCGCGCAATCTTCGATCGTTCCGGTTTTTTAATTTTAACAGTTTTTCTAGCTCGACTGAAGCCATACTTGTAATGGGCGGACAGGGGTACAATCAAGTCTAAACCTGCAGCTGAGTATAGAGACTCGTTAGTAGCCCCAAATGAAAATCCAACGCTGATAGCAAGATCCTCCAGAGTAAAGGATTTACTACATATACATGCCGCATACTTTAGTAGTTGAACGATTCTTCGTGGCAAAATATTGAGAATCTGAATAATTGCCTCTTCAACGGATTTTGGGAACCGAGCCTTTTCCGTCTTTAGTTTTTGACTATTAATCTTCCACGTACCTATAGCCTCGTGAAAGTATAAAAAGTCAAAGCGATAAAGGTAGCGTACCATAATATTAAGAAACAATGCATTACCTTGGGTCTGGTTATATATTAAATCTACTAGCAATTCAAATTCTGAGTTCTCGTTAGAGTGAGATTGAAAATTTGGCTTGGAAGATTTATCATCATTATTTAAGTTTTGCCCAAAAGAGCACTCATGATCAGTGCCAGTGAAAACAGTAGCTAAAAAACCAGTGGTTTCAGTTTTAGTTACAGGTAAAGCAGCGGCTTCAATTATTGTGGGTGATGTAGTAGAAATAGTGACTCCAGGTAAATGAGACATTTGATCTGGGATCATTGGAACTGGCTTATTAAATGGCAGCCACAAAGTGGCTGCAAGAAAATTGTAAACATCCCTATGAGATAAATTCGACAGCTCAATTTCCTGATAAGAAAAATCAGCATTATCTTTGAAAGGTTTTAATAATGATTCACAGTTGTCTGCAAGCCGACGGGCTTCTACAGTGGAAATAGAAGACAAGGCTGACCCTGTAATAGAAGATGAGCTCATTGCAGCACAGGTGAATGTAATTTTAGTGTCACTAAAATCGTTACTGACAGCAAAAGAACGAAGGTCCTTGAAAAAATTAAATTCTTCCTGTGAACTCCATTGAATATCATCGAGGAATACGGCAAGACCGAAAGTGCCAAAAAGACAAAACAATGATTTGACAACGAATTTCAGCCGCATTTCACGCTTTACTGGCCCTATACCTTGGCTGGAGGCAGTACTAGTGATCCAGGAAACATAAGTCGGCCCAAGTAACTCTTTAAGTTCTGGAATGTATACGAACAGCATATCAAGGTCATGCTTAATTGAGGACAGAATGGTATCACGCCATTTTTGAATTTTAGACTGTGATCCCGATAGAACTTGATGAACCAAATCCTGCAAGACCTTAATCAGAGTAAAAAAGGGTGGTCCACGACTGTATTTGTCAAATTTAGCAATTGAAAAAAACCCGTGCTCAGAAATAAAAAACTTTTCCATCTCAAGAATGAGTCTCGTTTTACCAGTTCCTGAATCACCCTTAAGAACCAAAAACTGGAAACTGGAACCGATCTTGTTACTAATAGTGTTGTAAAATTGCTTCATAATATTAAGTTCAACATCACGACCAAATATGAGCTGAGATACCAAAAACTGGGATGATATTTTAATAGAGTCAAATGATTTTAAAACTCCCCTTGAAGAAACTGCTTTAGAAACAAATATTGGCAAGAGAGGTACTACAGGTCCTTTAGTATCCCCACTCTCCAGGGCATCAATAATGATAGCCAAATGTTCAATGACCTGTTCAGAACATTGGTATCGATCACAGGCGCATTTTTCTAATAGTTGCAGGATTAGATCACTTAGAGATTGTGGAACCCAGGGAGCTGTAAGGGCAGGGGCTACTGGTTGACTAGCAACATGCATGGTACACAAATCTTGTGGGTCATTGGACCGAAATGGCGGGAACCCCAGTAATAATTCATAGAGGATACAACCAATAGCATAAAGATCAGCACGAAAATCAACAACTCGATTCATGAGTCCGGTGGCTTCTGGGCTTATGTAAGGTAAGAAGAACGACATTTCCCGGATATTTTTACGACGATAACCTCGACATGGATCTTCAGAGTGCAACCGAAAGCTAAAGTCCCAGTATCCGATATGAGTATTGTCTTCCGAGTCTAGAAAAATAGATGAAGTTGAGAGCGCATTATGGGTAATTCTTCTTCTATGTGCTTGAACCAAAGTTTGAAGAACATTAATGATACATTTAAGAATACGTACAATCTTGTCATTGGTTTTCGGTTCGGCTGTCGAAGCGGCAGCACTAGTAGCTGTATGTGTTCTAGGGGCATTAGTTGAGCTGGGCCGCTTGCCGGAAGACCTACTGTCAGCTAAAAAGACCTCATATAAAGACCTTAGGTCTTTATCATTGTTATATACTAAAGCATAATTGGAAGGGCTCTCAGATACTCGCACATAAGATAATGGGCGTAAACAGTCCTCAATTAGCTTAGATCGGCTGATGTCATGCATAGTATCTAAATACTTGAGCTTACAGCTATCAAAGTTATGAGAACTTCGGCAGTTGACGTCATTGTCTGATGAAGAAGAGGTTCCTGCATTGGTACCTAATATTCGATTATGATAAGATGCTATTGATGTTGCCTCATTTAAAAAAAGCCATTCAGAAGTAATTTGAGTCAAAATTTCCATTGACAATGAATCTTCAACGGGGGGTACAAACTCCAAAGGGCGGGTTGAGCTACCTAAAAACATCGATGACGAGGATCCAGTAGAGACAGTAAAAGATGCGGATGAAGTAGATGTAAAAGAAGCTGATAATGGAGAAGATCGATCAAACTGTGAGTCATCAAGCTCTATTCCACTTTGAATATCTTCTTCAAGATGTGATAATAACTTGGTGTTCATACCCATACTCATGGCAGTAACTGAGGCGGAGTTGGAGGCAGAGGTGGAGTCAGGATTGGAAGATACTAAACCCGACACATCAGGCAAGTAAGGGTCAAAAGTCTGACGAATGAGTTTAATAATTTTGGGAGTATTAGTTTCAATTTCTATAGCACGATAAAAACCAATATCTGATTCCACTTCCGGTAAATATGGAGTGTCAGACTGATCCAATTGGTTCTTAGGGTACTTCAAATGAGATTGGTGCGATTGAAAGAGATGAAAATCGAGGGAATAATTCGTGAAAGGACGTAGATCTTTAAAACCGGGAATTTCAAGCCGACTACAAGAGAAGGGAGTAGGAGTTGGAGCACATTCTGGGCTGAATGAATTATCCGCAGAATCGTTTGACGCTGCAATAAAATCACTAGTATCAGATGAATTAGGCAAGGCTTGAAAGCTTACTTTTGGATGCGCGAACTCCGCTTGATCATCATTATCATCACCAATATCATCTAACTGGGCTGATAAGTCCTTAGGAAAGGGAACCACATGGTCACTATGAAAACTGTGTCCACTGTTAGCACTGAACATACTACGCAGGCTACGATCGCTATTAGAACGAGTTATTCCATTACCACTAGGAATATTAATTGCTAGGGGAATGGTAGCAGTATCAGTAGTGACAAGAGGCGCTCGACTTAACGGTGATTTCGAAAAGAAGGAGTCAGACCGTGGACTACTTTGAGATTGCGAAATTGGAGATATATTAGTAGTATCACTTAAATCCAAACGATCACCACTACAGTTTGTATGACCGTTAGAGCTCGTATTTGAGATCCGACGCGAAGGTGATACCCCTGAGGCAAGATTCATGGCTAGCGACATGGACATATGATTCAAAGTTGTACTATGCAATGGATCTACACTCTCTGTTGGAGGGTGAGCGGATAACTCCGTAATTGGGGAATCCAATTCCGCAGTCATGAAACATTTATCACCATTAGCTGAACAATCGTTGGGGTCGGTGTAGTTGTAAAAGTAATTTGATGAGCATGATCCAGCTGAACCGGATAATTCGGCTTTATCTATTGAGTTTGATGCTGATGTACCACCGATACCTGCCTGATCACCTAAAGGGGTGGTCACTCCCAAAATAGGAGGCGAAGTTAATGTAGAATTAGACAACACAGGGCTGATCATAGTAGAGTTAAAAACGGGATACTGGGCCGATATAGGTGGGCTATTTGAATCATTTAAACGGAGGTTGGAAGATATATGACTAACTTTATTCCTATAGGAACGGCGATCCGCCATGGAGCCACCAGTCGCCAGGTGTGCTGAGCTAGATCCTGAAGAGTTTGAAGAGTTTGAAGGGTTCGAAGAGAGCGAATGTGGCGATTTAAGTGACTGACGACGGCTTGCTGAATGGTTTGCTAGTAATAGGTTGTGGGGGTGTTGATGAGGATGCTGATGAGGATGCTGATGAGGGTGCTGATAAGCGTGAACATCTTGCTGGCTAAATGCATGATTATAAAAATTTAAGCCCACTGAGGGCCTAGAAGAAGAAGACGACGAGGAAGATGAAGAGGACGAAGAAGAAGACGAGGAAGACAATGGTACTAATATTGGCGAAGCCATTGGTGTAAAATCGGATGGCATTGAGGCCGAAGGTACTGGGTCAGGAGATAACGATGGAGATAACTCCGACTTTTGTGTAGACGAAGTATTCGGCAATTTGGCCTTGGTAGACGGGGGTAATTCCATTGTGATAGTAAAGAGCTAAATTTTGTTTTAAATGCGATCTATATATTCAAATCAAAACGGTATAGGCTAAAGTTGGATATCAACCGTAGTCTTAAAGGGGGTATAAATATCAGCGAGAGATAGTTGTAACCAGTTAAGCCTACCAGGAAAAGTAACTCTATGCTGTTAAAGCCAACAAATGAACAACGAGAGAAAAGTACAAACAAAACCTAAGAATACTTGTTTTCAAAGGTTAGTAATTCTGATTCCAACCGTTCCGTACCACAAGTATAAATAAGCTTCCACGATAGGGCTGTGACGTAGAAAAGGTAGCCTATAAAGCTAGCTGAACAAAAAAATAGCTACAACGAAAAACAGCTATAGATCAGCACTCACTCAAGTAATTCGCAGTATAGACACTCGTGTGTAAAACAGGAAGTAGTCTAGCCACACCCAGAACCACGAAAGGGATGAAGGGAAAAGCTTATACTCTACAACGAAATAGTTTTCAGTGGAAGAAAGTAAGAGGTTGCTTGTAGCCACTCAGCCGCACAATACGAACAAAAGGAAAATAGACCCCCATTTAGTAGATGTAGCCACGATTTGTATCTATTATAGGGTTTATTGGTCGGATATAGTTATGAATAAATGCTAGTCTCTCTAGATTTTTCCTTTGTATATTTCAATGTTCTCGGCCAATATTGCGTTATAGTTCTCGTGTTAAACACGCTAGGCTCGGCCTTCCCTATAGCTGTCCTTTCCGGAGCATGCGGGGAACTACATATTATGAAACCCCACCATGAATAGCCACGGGCTACGATCTCCTGATATAGACAGAGCGCATTTAATCCGAATATACATACGACTAATAAATAAATAAATTAAAATAGAATATACAAAACATGTTTGAAAAAAATAATAATTGGGTATTATAAAACAGTGGTGTTGCAACCAAACTATTGCAGTTGAGAAAACCGGCCCCCTAGCTAATAAGCCAGCAAACCCAGAAAAAGGAACTAATAATAATAATTTCAAACCAAGAACAAGCCCCATATAAACTCACAATTAGCAATAGCCCCTAATCCATTTAGTACGCGATTAAAGATCACCATAAAAACTATTTACGCCTGCCAAACGTATAACATCTCATCCCAGCCGGTTGTAGCACACCAACCCTCCTGGCCCCAAAGGCTCCAGTCACACCCCACTACAAATTCTGTATGAGCATCAAAAGTAGTAACCGCGCCATTACCAGCGCCCATGGCCATATGCGGGGCATACCGAGTACTATCCGCACGATCTTCCCATACCCGAGCTGTCATATCATAAGACACAGATAGCAGTTTTGAAGATGAATGAGGTGACCACGATACATTTCGTACAGGCAACTCATGGCCATATATGACATTTATACAGTTTCCGAGCTTAGCTCGTGGAGACAATGTTTGTGATACTGGAGCTGAGGCGGATGCTGGATTGAGGTTACGGATATCCCAGATCTTTATGGCGCGATCGACACCCCCCGTGGCCAGCACTGTAGGCCGATATTTATTCCAATCAAGCGTCAAGACCTCACCAGTATTATTGCCATTGACAGGAATATCCATGACTAACGCTTGCGGTGAACGGATATCCCAAATACTAAGACGTCCGTTAGAATGAGCAGATGCTAGTATAGAAGGTGCATGAGGTGAAAATTTAGCGGAAAAAACGCAATCAGATGAGCCTGAATCGTGAGAATTAATAGTAATATTATTACTGGGAGTTTGAATTAAAGGTACCGATCCCGTAGCTGTCGGGTCTAAATTAGCACTGGAATCTACGGGCCGGCGAAATGTAAGAAGTGATTGAGGTCGTGTTGGCGACCAAATTTTTATCGAAGAATCCCAGGATGCCGAAACAAATGTGGTCCGCTCCGCTAAGTTCCAATTAACACTGAATACTTCCTTGGTATGTTCAGTGAAATTGACCAGCGGAAATGATGGACCGCCCCGTCCGTCGGTAGGCAGATGTCCCTGTGCAGCCAAATCAAATAGCTTGATTGAACCATCACCATTGGCAGTGATAATTTGGTTTTCGTGCGTCTCGGACCATGCCAGATCAAACAAGCCGTCTTGAGTGTCGAAATGGCACCGTTCACGTATGCCTTCGGGAGTGAGATCCACGATATATAGCCGACCGTTTCCTACGAGGCCGTAGTTAGCCGCCGTAGCCACGGCTATGGTAGAATCGAAGAAGGGAGAATATGCAGTCGCATACCCGGAATAGTCCGTTGTTCGAAATGATAACATGGCGTGGCAGTTGGATATTTTATTAGTTAACCAATATTGATTGACTTTGAGTGTGCTTTGATTTTGCCTGAACTGGCCTGTAGATAATTTTTGAGATTTTTAATTTTTCGTTTTCGTGGGGGGTTTGATTTCGATCCTAAGTATATTATTTCCGTTGGATTTATTTCACAGATTAAATCTTTTTTGTGCTCTAGTATTTGTCAGATAGGGCAATTTCCAGAATCAAATGGCCTGGAACAACGGTAAGACCGAGAAAACGCCAGTTTTTGGTAACAGGGGAGAGCTCGTAAGTATCGGCTAGAATGAGGTTGGTGTCTCGATCAGTACACAATAGGCGGCCCTGTAAAGAACGGTTGTCAGCAAGACCAAGTGAGAGCGGACGGGAGATGTATTGATCTAAAATAGACCGGGTAGAGTTCATTGAGTCAAGCAAGAGAGAACCGAAAGCTAAATGTCGATAGAGTTGTAGATCTGGAGCTTGAGTGGTGGCTGTGAAGATTAGTATATCAGTGTTTGATTAGTCAGCTTCACACCGGGAAAGCGCCGACCGAGGCACGTATACTATTAGTGCGAACGACGACTGTGTGGGTGTTCCAGTCTATGATGAAAAAGAATCGAGACAATCACTCAATTGCGAGTGGATGGAATGGTCTAAGCCAAGGACGCCGACTCCAACTCTAGGGGTTGTGATTAGCCAGCGGGGACGAATTTGGCGATATTAGTGAGTATATTTGGGCTCTCTGGATCATAGGGCATAGACTGCATCAATTGACTATTTTCCGGAAAATAGGTGGCAAAAGAAGGCGGCAAGGCTTTGTTTTGAATAAACTAGTGCGTAATAGTCTTTGAAACTATTTTTTCCGATCAGCGCTGTTGAGGGAGCCGGAAAGGGTTATTTTTCTATAGTCGGCCGGCCTATTGGGTGCTGTGGAGTTTCGCCTGAAGAAACCCGGTGACCCTTGGTATTCCAATATATATATATTTTTTTATTTTTTTCTTCTTTCTGAGCAGGCCAAGGCGGTTCAGGGAATAATTTACAGAGCAAACGGTTGTGTTTTTTGGGGGACAAGTATGGGACGCTGGGGTGAAACAAACCCACCACACTGGATCAGAATACAGGATTTAAAGGTTAAAGGTTTAGCCAAACCAGAGCATAAAGACGATACAAGTGGCAAAAATGTAAAAAAAAAACAAACAAAAAATCCGGGGAAAATGTCTTTAGTGTTCCTAAAAAGCCAATTAACTGAATCACCAACACCCTTTACGGCCACCCCCCCCTCCCTGAGCTAAGCGCTGACATGGGTCTTCGCGGAGTGCGCTCTGATGGGGCCGCTTGGGGAAATTGGGGGAATTGTGGTGATTTGTTTTTGTGTCTAGGCATGATTGGCCACTTGTGGCCCAAACCACGCCCTTTCGAGCTCTTATCCGAATGTCCCAGCTCTGCTAAGGACCAGATCCTGCGCGTTAAAAATGGTTGCTTCTCCTACATATACCCCACGATGTCCAGAGCGCGGTAACCATGTGCGCGGGTAGCAGAGGAACACCGACGAGACCGAGCCCGCTCAACTTTTAGTCTCGCGGGGGACTCCCGCCAGTGTAAACACCACCGCCGCCGGCTTGCTAGCCGAACTGGCAGAGACCAGAGGATAATGACAAAGGCCAAACTAGGCTCACTCAAATAAACTCATTTCGGGATTTATCTCGCGCTCTAGACATTAGATTCCTCAGGTTACTTTCTGCATTATGGGGTGCAGCCATACCGAGGCCAATGCATGCTGAGTCAAAAACTACCCTACCCCACCCTTCCGGCTGCCTCAACGCCTCGTTTCGTCGGTAGCTAAGATCTGTTAAATAGCTATCCTTTTGGGGTCTGGTCAATTGTTCATACTCTTTCAATTCCGTCCTGAATACTCAATTACTTACTACTATTATCGCCAATTGCCTGTTTTCAATCCGCCCGGCCTGTAAACCCGCTAAGTTCCCCAGCTCGTCTCCCTTTCCCCCCCAAAAAGACCCCACAGCCTACCTTTACTACTACAAATCCCCCGCCAGCTAGCCCATATCCTATGTCTCTCAGCAACACGCGTGACGTCAAAAGCCATCTGCTGTTTGAGATCTCCACCGAGGTCGCCAATCGTGTGGGTGGTATCTACTCAGTCATGAAGTCAAAGGCTCCATCGACTGCCAGATACTACCAGGACCGCTACTGCTTGATTGGACCCTTGAACCCCAAATCCGCCGACACCGAAGTCGAAGAAATCCCCCTAGAGTCCCACCTGGTCTCAGACCATCTGCGCGAAACTATTCACTCCATGAAATCCCGTGGCATCAAGTGCATTTACGGTCGCTGGCTAATTGAAGGCGCCCCTCGTGTCTTGCTCTTTGACACTAGCTCCGCCTACCACAACCTGGACGAATGGAAATCCGACTTGTGGAACGTGGCCGGTATCCCCTCACCTTCGGCTGACAGTGAAACCAACGAAGCCATTATCTTTGGTTATATCGTGGCCTGGTTCTTGGGCGAATTTTCCTCGCGCGAAACTGGAAAGGCTATAATCGCCCACTTCCACGAGTGGCTCGCCGGTATTGCTCTACCCCTATGCCGCAAACGTCGTATTGACGTCACCACAATTTTTACCACTCACGCTACCTTATTAGGCCGTTATTTGTGCGCCGGGTCTGTCGATTTTTACAATAACCTGCAATGGTTTGATGTGGATGCCGAAGCCGGCAAGCGTGGCATTTACCACAGATATTGTATTGAACGTGCCGCTACCCACTCCTGTGACGTCTTTACTACTGTATCTCATATTACTGCGTATGAAGCTGAGCATTTACTCAAACGTAAGCCCGACGGTGTTCTTCCTAATGGTCTAAATGTAGTCAAGTTCAGTGCTATGCATGAATTCCAAAATTTACATGCCGTTATGAAGGAAAAAATCAATGATTTTATTCGTGGTCACTTTTATGGTCATTACGATTTCGACCTCGATAATACCCTTTACTTCTTTATTGCTGGCCGTTATGAATATCGTAACAAAGGTGCCGATATGTTCATTGAGTCATTGGCTCGTCTTAATCACCGTCTGAAGGAAGTTAATTCCCCCAAGACAGTGGTAGCATTCATTATTATGCCCGCCAAAACTCACTCTTACACTGTCGATACCCTCAAGGGTCAGGCTGTTATCAAGGCTCTTAATGATACAGTCAAGGGTATCCAGGAGTCTATTGGTAAAAAACTGTTTGAATACTGCGCTCGTTATAATGAGTCTGAAGACAAACCAACCACACCCCACTTGGACGAACTTTTATCATCTTCCGATAAGGTTTTGCTTAAACGTCGTGTATTTGCCCTTAAACGTAATACTTTACCACCCATAGTTACGCATAATATGATGGATGACTCTAACGATCCTATCCTGAATCAAATCCGCCGGGTGCAGCTTTTTAATCACCCCAATGACCGTGTCAAGATTATTTTCCACCCCGAGTTCTTATCCGCTAATAACCCTATCTTACCCCTTGATTACGATGAATTCGTGCGTGGTTGTCATTTGGGTGTTTTCCCTTCGTATTACGAACCCTGGGGCTATACCCCTGCCGAATGTACCGTCATGGGGGTTCCTTCCATCACCACCAATTTATCCGGTTTTGGTTGCTATATGGAGGAGCTTATTGATAATTCTTTTGATTACGGTATTTACATTGTAGACCGTCGTATGAAGTCTGTGGACGAATCCATTGATCAATTAACTCACTATATGTTCGAGTTCTCTCAGAAATCACGTCGTCAACGTATAAACCAACGTAACCGTACCGAAAGACTCTCCGATCTTTTAGACTGGAAACGTATGGGTATTGAATACCATAAGGCCCGAGAATTGTCCTTACGCCGCGCATATCCTCATTCATTCAATGATGATCTCAATGACGTTAATCCCTTCTCAGTTCAGACTTCCAGTGTCAATGACGGTACTAAATCCCCCAGTATCAACTACCATAACTCACCTAACCCCAATAGTCGTATGCGCAAGTTGCTCTCAGCCCCTGGCTCCCCCAAAGACTACTTCAACCAAAGCAGTAGTTCTAATGCTACAATGGGTGGGTTTGGCAACGGTACACCTTTGGGTCTGATGACCCCTGGTGACCTTGGCTCATTACAAGAAACTAACGAAGGTTTGAGTACTGACGACTACATTGGATTTAGATTGCCTGATAATGATGATGATGAAAATGAGACTGAAAGTTATCCTTTGACATTGAACTTAAAAATCTAATGATTACGTGCATAATCAAGTTATAAACTAAGCAAAGGCAGTTCTGGAGAATAGGCTGGAGGTGTATCTAGTTTTTCTTTGGTGAATATACAGATTTTTTTTTCCTTCCCAGGCTTTTGGCTTATTCTCTTATCTGCTACTTTTTCTTTTTATTTTATTTTTCCTGCTTTACTCTAATTTTTGTTATGTTTCGTTATTTTCTGTTTTATTCTGTTATTTTCTGTTTTGTTCTATTATTTATTCGTCATCTGTTGTTTTAATTAATTATTTATTTTCAAGTTATTAATCCTCAAAAAAAGGTTAGTGATGTATACTGACCTGGATATTACCTAAGTTTTGAGTTATCAATTATTCATTGTCAATACTATCTCTAATTATAATGCGAAATAAAAATACTCTAGTAGAATTAATATATTAATAACTAAAATACAATGTAATAATAGTACATGACGCTAAATTTTTTCTATCATTTTAAGCTCTATAATATAGTTTCAACCCACTAATTTTACTTGCAACTCAAAATAAAGTATATATTCTTAGTATTCTTTATTTCTTGGTGCTGAAGATACGATTCACGTTAAATACCACAAACCCAACACCGAAGGCCAATGCAATAACAGCTAACAAATCTACCAGAATCAAATTAATACCAGCCAATATGAATCGTGGAGCAAATATCTTCCAGACCATTAAATGACGGCGGAAATTAGCAGCAAACGCACACGCACTTATAGTCACTACCGTCTGATAAGCAAGGTAGTTGATCAAATTTTTAAAGCACGAAGTTAGCAGCAACTGAGAATTTCCGGTAAGCATGCGATCGCTAATAGGTGGAATCTTCCACAGTGAAATCAACGGCACAGCTAGAGTGGTTAAAATAGGTCCGCTAAAAGTATTAAAAAGAATTGTAAGATGAGTCAATGGGAAAGAAATTGTCTGTGTAGCAATAAAACCAATATTCCATTGTACCGAGGGAATGGTGGCTTGATGACCTGTGGCAAAAAAATAGGCTTGACCCATAAGACCGAGAATAATAGGGATCACAAATGAAGACTGCAATGAGTGAATATCCATAAGCTCTAAAATGGTAAGAATGGAATACATCAACAAACACAGAACCAGTGCACCAAGCGGGTTTGAAATAACCAGCATAGAAGCGAAAAAATTAATTACAAATAAAAAGAAAACGGAGCCGTAAATGTTAGAGTAACCTAATATATAGGCTCGGACTTTACCACCATTCGCATTGAAGTTAACAACACCAGGCCCAGTAGCGCTTTTATCACCAGAATTCATGGCTGAAAACTGAATCTGTACACACATGGGACCACAATACCAAGCAAAATTAGCGGCTAATAGTGTTGAACCGAGCACTAAACGAGCAATTATTAACTTGGCGAAGCCTAATGTAGTAGATGTCATAAACCACGAAATATCCCAGTTTTTCATCTCGACCATATCCAGAGCCCAGAAGACAGTACTGAAAAACATAACAATACGAAGGCCACGTCCAATCCACATGATAGCACTACCATTGTAAGAAGCACTGGTAGCATAGAAAGTGGCAATAATGCTGGGTAATAGAATACTCATCAAAGCAAGAGCGAAAATAACCCAGGATGATGAGTTAACACTTGCCGAATAGGTGGCTGTACAATGTGTTGATTGCTCCTCGCGACATAATGTTGACATCGAAGATACACGATTCAGCAAAAGGAAAATAACACCATGATAAATAGCCAGTGTACGGAACCGTGGATTCTTTATACGGAATGAAGCAACTAAAATAGCAAAACCGAAACTAGCCAAAAGATACCACAAAATTTTGTCCTCCCAAATAGTAAAAGAGTTAGAAGCGAACAATAGGGCATGAACCAGAATTAAAGTGATACCACCCAAGCTCCAGAATCCACCATTAATACCACGTTTGTAAAGGTGCTTGGGCGAGGCTATCGGCAAAAGTAAATTATGAAACGCTGATGAGTTTCGCATAACAGTATAGAAAAGGCCCAAAATATAACCTAAAGCTGCGGCAAATAAAATCAACAGAGATAAATCTATATCAAACGGTGACGTGAATCGAGTCAACATAAAGAAGGTTGAAATTCTGATGATAACATTCTTTATAAATAGTGGAGTGTCGAATAAGCTTAGTAAATCATTATTAAAAAATTCATTTAACATGAAAATCGATCTAATTACCGAATTATTTTCAAGCGGTGACATGAATTGATTTAACACGGAGACAATTGAAACTCCAATGATAACACCTTTTAAGGAATTAATGAGTAGAACAACGGATAGACTTGGCAAATCATGATTAGAAATCTTATTCACTAAAATCAGTCCAACTACCGAAAGGATCAAGATAGAAATACCCATATATATTAATGGCATGTCAAAACGAGCCCAAAGATGCCTGCATTGATTGAGAGTATACTGTTGATGAGTGACAGTTGCTTCAACTACCTTTTGAGCCTGAGTAAAATCACTCAAATCGCTGAAGCCATTCATGGCATCAACCACAGCTAGCCACAAACCATCGGCCTGTGAGTCGTGTTGGAAAAAACCATTATAGGTTTCACGGTATCGCTGGACTTGGGCTGACACCAAAAAGTTGGACTGAGCCAGTTTGAGCCAATCAGAACCTTGGGGCCCTAAGAATACTTCAGCGATAGGCGAACCTAAATTATTAAAAGGAATAGGCGAGTTCATTAAAAGTGATATCGTAGGAACTAAATCGATCTGATTTACCGATCGATAATTTTCACCCCCGTTTTGAATATTGTAAAGGTCACCAGAGAGTTTTCCAAAAAAAGGCTTTTTAGAATACATCCATAAAGTAGACTCCACTTCTAATTGGGAGTCACCACCATGATCACCCTTAGCATCCATACCATGATCCCCCATAATGATCAAAAGAGTATCATCATCAATAGAATCAACAAGTCGCCTAATGACCTGATCCATTTGAAATAATTTAGTAGCCATAGACTCATGTTCAGGACCATATCGGTGGCCAACATGATCTACACCTAAACAATGACCAATAATAATATCCCAGGTACTATCATCAGTAGACTCCAATAATGGGAAAAGATGTTCGATTACGCCATTATCGACAGTGTCCAAATCCCACACGTTTAGTGATTCATAGGGATAACTAATATTGAAATTTTGCTCAAACAAAGCCGACCAGGTATCATCACCCATAAAAGCAATACGTTTATCTAAAGATTCAGTGAACTGATAAAGCCAATTATCTTCAAGAATAGATGTACCAGCAAAGTTAGATCCGGCATCAATGAAAGTTGGTAAGGATCCGGTGGTCATACCCTGGAGACGCTGTAAAGTAGTAGTGGGCGGATCAGCTATAAACTTGAGTAATAATGTATTTTCAGGCTTTGAAAGAGCCATTTCATACAATACTTTCAAGGAATTATGGTAAGATTTAGCTTTTTTGGCATTTTCACCCTGAGGCCCAGGAACTGTGAAATCAAACCTCAGAGCATCAATAAGAAAAATTACAGTCTTTTGAAAAGCTGGTTCACCAGCGCACTGTGATCCAGCGTCATAAGACAAAAATGGGGATCGTGATACCAATGAAGAGTGCAAGTCACTTATATCGTCATTTAAATAAGTATGGTATAAATTATCCTGACAGGATGATTTGTTTTCCAGTACTTGACGAGAAAGCAAAAAGCCTCGAGTGAACAAAAAAATACCAATGATATGCAATAGGAGAAACCCAAAGAGCACACCCGAAAGAGAACCAAGCGTAACTATGTAGGATCTGGTCTTTTTACTAGAAGTAGTAGTATTATTAGAAGAAAAAGAAGAAGTGGAAGGGGCTGATACGGCTCTCCTTCTCTTAGACCACATGGCTTCCGAAGAGTTATGACTTCGAGCAGCACTTGTGCCGGCCTCCTCTTCGGGAATTGTAGTCAAATAAGCGGAAGTCATGTTGAAGCGAAATTGAACAAAACAAAAACTGGCAAGGTGACCAAAACCAAGTTTTAGTGGTTATTAAAACGATCGACAATTTTTCAAGTAACAACAATCTCAACTGAATTAAACCCAAGACAACGCAATATATCCCAAAAAAAGGACCTGAAAAATTTATATAACCTTAATGATATAACCTGACCCTGTAATCGACCTCAATCTAACCATGTAAAATTTAGTTCAGCCAGTCCCTATCAGTTGTACCTGAAAAAATACCCTCAAGTGAATAAATAATAAAACCAAATAAAACTCAACATTGAACTTCGATTAGGTTTCTGCTGAGTCAGCTGGGACGTTCACGCATCTTGCATATTCAGCTTCATGACTTTGAACTGACTGTTTCTAAAGCAGATGGAGCTGTTGACCTCTAAACTGCTGTTGAGCTTAGTTTGAATTTACACTACTTGCCCATTTTACATCCAAAAAATTACTCCTTTTACTACACTTTCTCTTTAAAACCGGTTATAGTCATGAGGTAAGTGCCAGCTAAAGGCTTTTGCCACCGAACAATAATTAACAGAAAGGATAGTTTGCCACTCTTGGTTCAGCTCTTCCACCATGTGGGTTTTTCTGGCCTTTCTCCAGATTCTTTTCAGCTTCTCTGTGCTAACCAAAGACACATTTTTTCCTGGATTTAATACACATTTTTTATAGTTCCCCAAAGCGAAGAATTGAAACAGATGTCATGAAACTGTACGTTGAATTTGTCAGAGGAACGGTTATCTACAAGTGGATAGATGGTGCATGATAAATCATGCAGGCATACCATATCATATAGCGTATTGAAGACAACCTTTCAATCTGAATACTAACATTATATGTGTCTGAATGACTGAAATTATGTTAAATATAGCTTAATGAGTGACTATGAAGTTACATTGGTTAACGATAGCATGTAAGTTAGCTGTTTCATCATTTTTTGATTCCTCTAGTTGATGTGGAACTAACCCTTATCAGGCAGGAGTTTTATGTTCTATTCAACGGACCTACTGAGAGTATGTTATTTTTTTCATCCAAGGTGAATTATTTTTTATATCATGTCAAATACTTTATGCTTGTAATTATGGTTTAAGGACCGCTGCTAACTCTTAATACAGCCCCTTTCGAAAAGGGCGTATGGAAAATTCACGTCGAATTGCCTAACGAATATCCCTACAAATCACCCTCAATTGGCTTTATGAACCGTATCTTTCACCCCAATATTGACGAATCAAGTGGATCAGTATGCCTTGATGTTATTAACCAATCATGGTCACCTATGTTTGACATGCTTAATATTTTTGAAGTGTTTTTACCTCAGTTGCTGCGCTACCCAAATCCTTCGGATCCTCTCAACGGCGAAGCTTCTGCCTTGCTATTACGAGAGCCTGAGGCTTATAATAAACGGGTGAATGAATACGTTGAAAGATATGCCAATGGTGACGCAATGAAAAATGAAGATGATGATGAATCTGACGATGACGATATGAGCTCTGTTGGTTCCTATGACTCTGATGACGAGGCTACTGGAGCTATGGATATTTGAGTAATCAATCATACTAAAGTCATTTCTTCGTTAATTTATTGATTGTGCTTCTTTTTTATTACCACAGTATATTATAGTTTTATTATTATTATTTCCCAATTGTCCGTCGTTAAACTATAAAATGTTACTTGTAATTGCTTAAACATTTATTCACATTTTTCTGGCACCGTTCTTAAATATCGTACATTATTTTTATAATATTTACCAGTGTCTTACAAAGATAATATTTTCGTCAATCGCGTGCAAGAGCTCTCTAATTCTATGTTTGGATACTTGCTCTTTAACAATAACCTTCTCCAAAGAATGCTTGCCATTCAAGTAACGCATCACCTTATTGAAAGTCTTCTTGATTTCTGGTGATTTATTTTCCAACATCTTGGCAATCCATTTTCTCTCCTCACGACTAGCTGATAATGGCTCCAAAATAATTGAGTCCTCCAGCAGATCTTCAGGGTTGATGATAAAGGCTGATTTACCAACGCTATTCCCTCCCGAATTATTATTATTGTTACTACCACAGCTCATTTCATTGAGCTTTCTCAAATAAGTACTAGCGTTTATCTCATTTCCGTTGCTATCCATTCCATTAGAATGATTATCGCCGGTTTGATTGAGCTTAGTACTGTGACTATTCCCACTATATCCAGAAATATTACTTTCTGGAATTTGACTAGGTCTATATGTGCCGATACTAGTACCATCCTTTTCACTAAACACCGAATAATGTTCATTCAAACTTTGTCCAAGTTTAGTTTTCGTGCTATTGATTCCGCCTAAAACCACATTAGTACCAACCCCAACCCCACCAGGAATACGATTCTTGATGGCCAAATTGGTGGACTCAAAGCTCAACCTACGATCGATTGAGTTGGAAAGTCGCCGACTCAAATGAGAAGTAACATGTGGTGAAGCCTGGGAAGAGGAAATGAAGTTATTACCGAAATTATGGTTATTACCAGGCTTGGCTAAGAAACCGCTTGTATTTATAGCTGAACTGTTTTCGTTTCCATTTTGAGTTCTCACTTGAGAGCTTTCATTAATATGAACCCCATTAGCACTTTTATTTTTTGATGAATTGTCAGTGCTAGAAACATCGGATTGCCGTTTAGAGTTATTTTTGTTCAGCTCATTCAATTTATCTTCCTTAATTTCCCGCGCAATTTCCTCATCTCGTAAAACTGCCGTTTTGATTCGTTTAGTGATCTTAATCCACAGAAAAGTTCTTAATTGTGTAATAAACCCGTAGCGTAACATCCAAGCAATTACCTGATAATAACTTTCATTATGATTTTTGCTTGGAATTAGTCCCTCACTTAATCGCCGCGGTTTACCAGTAGATAAAGCTGATAGCATTTTAGATAAGGGAGGGAAATCACGAAATTTCTCTTTGAATTGAATCATAAAATCATTCAGATATGTCATAGGAGCTAGGGGTGATACGATATAGATATTACTATAATGTATTGGTAAAATAGCTCGCGCCTTACGCCAATACACTAAATGCCGTGATAAATTATCGATCTGTTCGTAGGAAAATCCATGACGACCAATCAACTTTCGAAAAGGTAATACCGGGTTTAATTCACGAATGAATATGGTCATAGTCTCATCATTATCGAAGAATCGGATCACATTCTCCGGCTCGTCTAATAGTAGCAAAGTGAAATGCTCACCCGGCAAATCAAAGGAACTATGATAGTTATTACTTATTTCATTAACGTCGATTTTTTTGTCGGAAAAAGTTTTACCATCACCACTGTTCTTCCCTTTACTATCGACTGTATTATTATTGATATCAGTGTTGTTCTTATTATCCTTTCTAAAATCAATTTTGGCTTCTTTCTCCTCAGACTCTTTCTCATTTCTTTCTCTATCTTTATCATAGGTAACATTGTATTCCCCTTTATTATCACTAGTTTCAGTTCCCCCCTCAGTATTGCTAGACTTTTCCACATTATTAGATACATCATTATTACCCTTTACAGTGTCTCCATTACTATTTTGGTCATAGTGAGATGGCTGATAGTAGGCATTAGTATTTACAAAGGGATCATTGACAGTTGTCAGTGAAGATCCACCGATATAACCCTCCGTGAAGCCTGGTAAAGATGAGAAATGCGTATTAATCGGTAATTGAAAGGACCGCAATTGATCATTAATAAAGACATTAGCAATCTCAGATCGTGATATTGCAATATATAATTGAGCAATGGCCAATGCCAAAGTGGATGAAGAAAGTGTCTCTGTATAAAGATCACGGATAGTCCAACCCTCCAAAGCAGCATTCTCACGAATAAGAGCAATCTTCTTAATTTCATTCCAAACGTAACAAGATTTGGACTGTTGGCGTTTTAGTTCTTTGGTGAAAAGTTTGATTACTTCAGAGTACATTTGGTCTACCCTTTCATTATACTCGAATACGGGTGGATTCATAGCAAATACAACGTGAAACATGCGCATTGAACAATCTTCAGTCACATCGCTCTTAGCGGGTTTGTTCTTTTTAATACTCGATGCATCAGTTTCGGCTTCAGCAGTTGGGGCATTACATGAATCATTCCTGGAGTCACTATAGTGTTCATTGTTGATTTCTTTTTCGTCAGTTTTATTAGGCGAGTCAGTATGCGAATTGGACATGTATAGACTAGAAGCACGTCCAGTATTATATGAGGATCGACGACTGTTTGTCAAACCACGACTAGCGCTGACTTGATTTGTTTTACTACTACTACCACCACCAACACTGGCTGCTGTCTTTTTTGGCTGCCGCTTCCAGGACCCATTAGGATAAGAATGACGCGGCAAGCCTAAAAACACCATATCATCTACTGTTAGCTCAAATCGACTATTACACATGTTTCGGGGTGGGCACAGAATTTCACCCAAAAAATCAGTTTCAAACCCCAATACATGATCCCAAGCTGTAGATGTATGGATATAACTACCCGAAGTCAGGTTTTTAGTTGTATTAATACTAGATGCTGAGTTATCAATCTGACCTTCATTAGAAAAGGTTTTTTCACTGAGATAAGAATCTCCAAGGCCAATCAAATCAGTAGAACCATCAGTCGAGGTTTTAATTTTATCAGCTGGGTGACTTTGACAGCTAGAAGGATTAGATATATGATTATCCCGATCACTATATACTGAAGCGTCTAAAACTGTATCATCAAGGCCTAAGACAGCCAAGGCATCTGTCCCATGAAATAAATCACCCTCGGAATAATCAGCCACGATGTTACGGAACCTTTTATCTTTATGTCCTCCATTAGAGGTACTATTAACGACTTTCTTCCGAGAGGTGAAGGGTGAAGTTTTGGTAGCCGTACTACGGCGACGTGAAATAAAGCCACTCGCTGGATCACGGTCATCCAGCTTGTCACTGCTGTCGCGCGAGGGATATCGTGAGATAGTCAAATCCTCTAGCTGTTGCCAGTCCTTTTCCCCTACAAAACCCATGGCTTCTTCATAAGTATCGTATTCATTATCGTAAATATTACCATTAAAACCGTTAGCCGATGAGATTTCATTCCTTTCTTCTTTTTCCTCTTCGTCTTCATCACCAGAACCTATACTGAAATCATCGTCCAATCGAACCTTTACCTGCGCTGCGGCCTCGTAGTTGTGGGCACTAGGGTTAGGTGGATAATGAAAAACAAATTGGGGCCCGTTATGAGTCTCAACTGTTAAAATAATTGATAAAAGACATGGGTTGGGCAAATTTGATGCTGTCATTCTGTTTGCCCTCACTTGAATTTTGGTTTTGTTAAAAAACTACGATTCCAGCCCTCCAGAGATAATGGTTCCTCCTGCACATTGGTTCTGTTTCTGTAGTCCATAGCATATTTTCCCATGTTATCCTGCACTTATGCCACCTTATCTTGTGGAGTATAATATATAAAAGGAATCGAAAAAACTAGGTAGTATATTAGTTTATGATTCACTATTATTACTATTATTATATAAGGTATAAAATTATATATTTATAACATCCGCGACAGATATCCAAAGAAACTTTTATAGTTCTTGATATCTGGACATTTCGTTGTTGTGTTCAGTGTTGGATAGTAGATTAGCAACATCTAGATCCATACCATCAGCCCGGGTATTGGATATTAAAATATCACTCTCAGGAAGTAATCCCTCCACATTAAAGTCACCGGGAATTAAATTATCATGACTGAGTGGATCAGTAGGGGCAGTGGTTTCAACAGTCTCTTTAGCAACACCAACATTATTGTTACTAACATCGTCTAAATTATCTAAGACATTAACAGATTCTGTCGAGGAAACGCCTATGTCTGGCTGAGACATCGTATTAACGTGCGGTAATTCAAACTTGGGCGCACTAGAATGAGAGCCGAAATCACGCTGTGAAGATCGTGGTTCAGATCCTGGCAATAAGGCAGCATTAGCAAGATGATCTAATGATTGATTTGATGGATTGTTAGGTTGATCTTGATCTGAAGTATGATTTGATGGCTGGCTCTCCTGTTGAGACTGCTGCTGAGGTTGATCATGAATCTGTTGATTTTCGGGCTGATATTGGTGGTGAACCTGGTGATATTGTTGCTCTGTGCCTAGCTGCTGTTGATTACTAAATTGATGTTGATTGTGTTGATATTGGTCGGATAGCTGTTGGCTAGGTTTTTGCTGATCTTGCTGCTGTTCGCCTTGCTGATTCTCTTGTGGATTAGATTGATGACCTTGCGGATTATTTGAGTTCTGAATTTCTGTAGGCCGGGTTGGCATATCAGTTACTACACTCTTATTCATAGTCGAGTCTTCTGCTTCGTCAGAGTTATCAACTTGCATCTCGGACTCGGTAGCTACGGGCGGTAGGATTGAAATTTCAGGCGCCTTCAGGGCTTCAGGTAATCCTAGACTAATAGCAACCATTTTTACTCTATCCATTTCAGCAATAGCCAATCCAAATTTATTGTGTAATTCCTTTTTATGCGATGATACAGACTGTTCAACTCCTGCTCTAGAGGAATAACCAAACTCATGACGTAAATTATTGATAGCTTCTGATAAGAAAGATGATTTGGGGTCTCGATTGGTTCCATTAAGGGCTTTTAATTCCTGAGTATCTTGTTTAAGTTTATTAATCTCATCTTTACAGCTATCGATTAGGCTAGTCAAGCTTGCGCTGTGGCGGTATTTGGCAGCAGATAATAAGATATTTTTGCTCAACTCCTTGTTACGTATAGTTTCATTCACACGATTGGATAAATCTTCACTTATCAATCCAGGCGGAGGTAAGATACGATCCGAGTTTACTGCTGTGCCAGCTACTAGCTCCATCCATTCGCAGTGTCGAACGTATCTCATAATAGATATTTCTCTCGCCGAAACAGCTTCAATTTCATCAGATGCTAAAGAGTTGCCGGGGCTAGTACTGTTATCACCCATCATATTCAAAGGTAAACCATTTAAGCCCATGCCCTGTTGCGGTTGTTGCTGGCTCTGTAATTGCAATAATGCTGCTTGTTGTGCCGCCGCTTGTTGGGCCTTGGTCATCTTCTTTTTATTGGAAGAGTTGCTGTTTAAAGACATATTTTGAGATACATAACGCGTTTGATTTATCATCTTTGCCAAAAAAATTGCTAAAAACCTCGGCTTAAATTATGATATTTCGGAAGCGTGGTTCTGAGATGATGAGGACTTTGACGTGTTTTCGCAAGATAGGTCACGTGAAATATTTAGCGCGTGGGCTATACGACAGCCTCATTCATACGTTCTCTACTTTAAAAGGACCGAAGTTTTCGATTAAAAATAGATAATAAATATAGTTATAAGATTAAGAATAACCAAGCTAAAGATTTACATATAAACCCTACCTACTCGGTTTTCCTTAAGACGATCGAGCCGCTCAGATCTTAAATGCTTTAGTTTACATGCCTTACGGTACTGTAGGACAAACTCCTCTACAACCTCAGCACTCTCTTGCCCCTGGCCACCCAAATTACTGTGATTAGTTGTATTATTCGACTTGGAGCTAAGAAAGCTTTCTATCAAAACCTCTGATAAATTGTCTGCTTCTGCTACTGCCTGCTCCATACGACTTTGCAAGGCTGGCATACTAAAAGGTTGAAGGGACCGGTACATCTTCCCCTCTACTTCAAGCCATCGGGTTTCCAGTGACTTTGATTGCTCTAGCTTTTGTTGAATAGTAGCTCTAAGTGGCTCGAGGACTTCAACCTCCCTTGCAACAACAATATCTAATCGTGATCTGAACGTTTCGAGATCAGTCTTTTGTTGCTCATAAGGGTCCTTATACAAAAAGTTTTCAATTTTTTTTTCATGTAATCGCTCTTCTTGCATTAAAGCACCCTCTATGATCTGTGGAGCGAATGGGTTAGATGCTAACTTCTTCAATTCGTCGACAGTCTTGTCGGTAATCACTGCTGGTAGTTGGTTGGGGATACTGGCTGTCAACTCCACAGACTCCCTCCGCAGATGACTTGCTTGTAAGCGAGAGGCTGCTAGTTCAACTGGCGTTGGCGGCAATGGAGGGGGTTTCAAATTACTCTCCATAATGTTATTCTTACTTCGTATTATTAGCTACTCTGATAAAGATAAAAGATCAAACATCTTAGATCCACAACCCGTCTATCGGTATATCAACCAATGCAGGTCACGGGACCAAATTGACCCAACCTGAAAGTCTACAATCACTAATTAATTAATTCGAACTCTGTTATTTTTATGGACTTACTTCAGACGGTCAAAAGGTTTTAGAAAGTTCTTGGGACACTTTCGATATTAATGTATCAGCCTGAGAGTTTAAATTTGGGCAATTTAAACCCTAATGCAAGCATGAGTAGTTTTTCTGCGGATACTGAACCTTATCACGGTCCTTTAACGTCAAGATTAACAAGAAGCCCAACTAGATCGCCAAATTATCTCGAAGTATCTCCTAATAGCATTATACCACCACAAGAAAATGTCTTGCTATGTATTCCGTTTACTTATACTTATTTAACAGCACCTATTCCGTCCCTATCGAACCCTGGAAAAGTTCTATACACAACGAAAGATGAGGCTATTTGGTCTGATCTTTCCCTCGAAACGGAGCCAGTTAAAGAGGTGATTGGAATTAATAAACCGCCCGATGTGAAGTTTTGTCATAATTTAACGTCTCTCAGATCAGAGGTCCAAGATATCAATTCAGATCTCAGTGATGGTGTAGTAGCCATTCTGAATGATGATCGATTGCTGGAGAACATTATCACGGTGACATTATCTGGTCCCCCGAAAATGATTACAACCACTCGTACTAGATTGCTTCGAAAGTTTTTCTTACTAGATCGCACTAGAGTTGATATAGATCCGACTTTGCTGTTTGATACTAAAGCGCCAAGCGGGTTGAATTCTAAATTTTTAATGTTCTTAGACGAAATTGCATCGTTTACGAATACATCAATCTCGATTACAGATTTTCTAGATAAAATTTCTTACAATCTTGGATACCGTCCAACTTTTGAAGAAATATACTCTGATCAGTCTTTTCATGTGTTGATATATGGGGACACAGACAGTGCTAATTTTGCGGCAACTCGGGTAAAGTTACTTATAGAAGAGCTCAATGGCCAATTCATTGAATCCATGTCCCTTCCTTTGTCCATCCAACCTTTAATTTGTGGTTATAAGGGCCTAATGCTCAAAAATTTAATGAAGGAATCCCAATGTAAGATTTTCTTACCAAATTGGTTACCCGAATTGCTCAGTGAACAACTTCCCAGCGAACCAAAATCAAGAAACTTGGATGAAATATTTATATCAGGGCCCACGCAATTTCATGTTTTACTAGCTACAATTCTTATAAAGGAAATTCGAGAAAAAATCGAGATTCATTTCAAAGACTGCATTGCATCATTTGCTAAAATTGATAATCTTATTATAAAATATCAGCATAAAATTAAGATGATAATGAAGAAAAATGGTGCCTTCATTCAGCTGCCTTATTTGGGCGCGTCTCGTTCACTCATCAGAGTTCAGGCTTCTTCAGCCACTTATATTGAACAAACAATTCGAGACATTATGGCATTAACTACTGAACTATATACAGCCGATTACTGGGTTCATACTGGTCAAGTTAAGGAGGACGGGTTTATGGTAAAATCAGCTCATAATTGTTCCGAAACAGTATTCAGGTTGTTTATTGAAAAGATAGCTGCTACTACTAGCACCACAGTGACGGTAATTGCTGGTAGCTCATTTGAGGTAACTGGGCTTGGAAATGATGTTAAGCGGGCAGTTGACATGCTAAGAAATTTGCCTTTTTGGAATAGCCTAGATTTACATCAAATTAAATACCGCATTGAATTGAGCTCTGAACATCGGGAGACTATTGCTGGGAAAAGAAATGGCAAAGTCCATAAGATTATGAGTAGCGCACAATGCTGGATTAAATTTTTGCCGTTCAACGAATACAACTTTTATGTTGATTTAAAAGCAGCTGATTATGATTCAAGTCAAAAAGGGTTAAAGCTTCTTGAAGAAGAGGGCCCAGCTGAAGCTTCGTTTTATATACCGGAAACTTTTCATAAACAGGTTATTGGAACAGGCGGGCAAACGGTTCAAACCTTGATGAGAAAATATAACGTTTTTGTTAAATTCTATCATTGGTACGAGCATGCACCCAAAAGTTATGCACATACTCGGATTCCCAATGTTTTGATAAAAACTCCAAACAAGAATTCCAGATGCATTGCGATTGCTAAGGAAGAACTACTACAAATCGTCAATGAACGCTCTCATGAACATCTCACCACTTACATACATATTTCGCGAAGTCACCGACGAATTCTATTATCAGAAAAGGCTGACTTTATTAATGAAATTGAACGTAAAACAAACACCTGTGTAATTTTTCCAGAGGTAGAGGAGGATGATGTTGGAACTAATGATATTATCTCTATTCGTGGTCTTTTTCTCACTTCAGAGGATGCTGCTCAAATGATCAAAAACCTATTGCCTGTTGATTATGAGTTTAAGATAGCCCTTTCGAGTAAATTCAATGATTTCGTATCTGAGTCTAATTCAGAGTTTTTCCGCAAAATTATTGTGCCATTCCGAACTGCTTTAAAAATTCATATCCAAATTCTTTTGGGAGAGCATACTAAAACTCCCTATTCCCCACTTTATCATCGCATTATTCTGAGTTTTAGCCAAAGCAGAAGCGTGGGGTTAGAAGATGCCATTCAAGCTTTAACGGCATATCTAAGAGAAAAGGATTTGGACATTATCGACAGAGGGGAGATAAAAATCGATCCTATTGAGAAAGGATCTGCTTTCAATTATCAACAAGAGTTAGATCAACAAAGGCCTGCAGATATGTTTCACGACACTTATAATTACCAATCTAAACGTATGAACAAGGATTCAGGTGGTAGCTCGTTAACCTCTTTAGATAGTATACGTCGAACTCATAGTGCTGGCTCAAATAACAGTAATGGAAGTTTTAAACTAATACGTAACCTCGAAAGTTGAAACTAGATAATATCATATGGGAATAAGAGAAAACGCGAGGGAAAAGACTTTGACAGCTAAATCTCTCTAAAAAAAAGGAACATTTGGCATAAAAAAAAACCAAAAAATTGAGATTTAGCAAGGCTATATGTGGTTATTCTAGTATAAATCTAGCTATTGCTAGGGCTGAAATATTGAAAAAGTATACTTAACCTACTAATAAAAATTCATCTATTTTTAAAAAGTAAAGCTTTTTATTTTCGTTTCTTTTTGAATAATTATCAAAATTAAACCCCCCGAAAAAAAACAGAATTTAAATGTTACAATAAATTTGCATATGTCTTCTCTAAGCGATTTTTTCAATGGGATTATGTCTTTTTAATAAACACCAATCGTTCCACGATAATTTTGCCTCAAAGACTCCCATAGGAAGCCATAGTAAACGTCTAATACCTTTACTTTGACCAGGGTTTAGCATTTTCTCACAGTGAACCGGCTCCCAAATAAGTGGATCACTGTGGATATTTACTTCGTAGTCTCTATCACCTATATCGATAGAGGTTTCAATCAAGTAATCACATAGAGCCAAATCAATGTAGTGACTGGGTTCTTCTCGGTTAACATTATTCATATTACTTGTCATCTTATGAGTTCCTTCCAGGTTTCCCCATAAGGAATACCAGGGCGTTAGTTTCATAGCATCTTCATGGCTAAAAGACATTGGTTCCATGAACTCCCCAGGTAAAATACCATCAAACCCGCTCTTAATGAACTTTAAGCGGTATGAATCAGGTAAAAAAAATGAAGAGGGGGACCGATACCATTCTCGTCCTATACAAATGTTGGTTAAGGATTCAGTTTTAGGTAGGTTAAATACGGCTGAAGCAAACACAGTTACAGGAGCATGATAATTATTGTAAAGGGCCAATGATCTTGATAAGGATAACAGAGTAAAAACGCTTATGAGGCACCACCTTACAAAAACCTTGTTGAAAACAGTAGAGATTGACTTAAAATTCGGGAGAAAACTTAGGCCCTCGATAACATAAAAAGAACTTACCGCAGCACAAACTAAAAGGCTAGAATAAACGGGATAGATAAACCGCTCTTCTTTGTGAGGCTGTACAATGAATATAGCCAGCCATAAATAGAATGATGATAATAAGGTAAGGAGTTGAAATTTAGACATACGGACAGAGAACTGGATCCAGTTTGAAGGTATTAGAATCCAAACACACGAAATAGCACTCAAGGGGAAAAGAATGTTAAAGTTAAGTATCAAATTCATTACATAATAACTCCAGGGCTCCACGCCAAATATATCAGGCCCTGAATTATCATTGGCATTAATAACATTGTAAAGCACAATATTCAAAGGAACAATAGTAATTTTTCCATAAGCCAAATACTCGATTGTAGTTATTGAACCAAGAATAAGTAACGACAAAATGGCTGACCATGAAACTATCTTAGCCAGTCTGGAAAGCTGGTTACTAGCGCAGCAACTTATAAGATGATACACACCAAAAGGGAAAGCCAATACTAGAGCAAAAGGCCAGCCCATTAAACCAGCAATGGCAATAAATGTGAATCCTTTGATTGTAGAAGTGACTGATTCAAAATACAGGAATTGCGAAAGAGCTAAGGTAAAAATATGCATGGCAAATGATGAGGGCAAGAATGAAACAGACGCGTGTAACATACCAGTCGAGATCCCCGAGAAGAGAATATATAAATTAGCTATGGAGACGTTAACATTACGCTTTAGTGATTGGTACAGGGCTACTTCAACGCTGGCTGATGTCAGAGCGAAGATAAATCTCAAAACATAGAATTGCGATGTATTTTCAGTTAATCCAAGCCCAAAAATATCAGATAAATAAGATACAAGCTTCAACGAATAAGCATGTAAACCAATATAAGTCCAACTTCGAATAGCATACTCAGGAGAGTATTCCCATGTTTGTAGTCCAAAATGACGAAGGAGGTAGTTTAATGGTTCATAAAAATTGAACACCTCATCACAATCAGGGATTATGGAGTATTGAGCACATATAAGACGAATCACCAATAGGAATGAAAATACTTTCCATGTCTTCATGATTTTGGAGAATAGCTAATTTCTCACTTCATGGAGATGAAGAGATGGGAAGTCAGTTAATTCTTTGAGCTGATCTATAATCGTCCTCCAACGAGACCGTTCCAGTTGGGACAATCCGGGATATCAGCCAACACCGATTTAAATCATATTCTATTAGCTAAACCGCTTATATCATAATTCTGAGAGATCTAAATTTGAAGATATAAAAATGGGGAATGTTTTTCTTTAATTTTAATCACTTGTGAGACTACTGAATTTTATTTTGTATTTACACTGAGGTTATAGGTTCTAATAATTTTATCAGTTGCTGAATAGTTAAAGACGTATATACGCTGTGCGTTTACCTCCTACATACCATTATAGGCAATGGCATTAACTGTATCTATAGGCAAATCAAAAACACCTCCCATGTTGGTTTTAGTAATCATTTTCTCGACCTGAGCTGGAGTTAATGATGAATTTACCGAAAGAAAATAACTAGCAAGACCTGCTACATAAGGAGAACTCATGCTAGTACCTGTCAAAAAAGCTGTCGCAGAATCGTCAGTGTTATATGAGCTCAAAATATCTACTCCAGGGGCGTAAACGTCCACACAAGTTCCAAAATTGGTAAATTCAGCAGATTTGTTGTCTTTAGTCAATGCCGCTACTGTAATAGATCCATCAATATTACCGCAGTCAGCTGGCCCTTGGTTACAAGAACTTTCGGCACTATTTCCAGCCGAAGTAACGAAAACTAAGCCCTTCCCCACCAGTTTTTCAATTGCTGCTTTTTTTGCTGGTGACACTTGACCACCGCCGGAGTAGTTTATAACACCCCTCCCATGCTTGGTATCCTCATGATTTTGATAAATCCAAGATAAGGCACTCAAAAACCCAGAGATATTTCCTTGTTCTTCATTATTGAAGACCTTAATAGCTACAATTCGGGAAAATTTTGATGCCCCAAATGTATGACTAGCCGCGATACCTGCTACATGAGTACCGTGACCTGAATCATCATTATCAGAATTATCAATAAAATTAGCTCCCCAGAATGCCCGACCACCGAATTGTTTGTGTGTAGTTCGAACGCCTGAATCCACAATGTATATAGTCGTGTTTTGGCCCCCGGGCTCACGAAACAAATAATCAGAATCAGCATTATCTGTTTTATGAGATAATCGTGATAATCCCCAAGATGCGTTCTGCTGTGAGTACACGAAATTGTGAGCCCTTTCTATTGTGTCGGGCTCAATCGAAATGACATCCTTTGAGTCCGAAATTAAATCAAGTATTTCAGAACTGAATGCCCCATGAAACCCATGTAGAACAGCATCATTACTGTTATCAAATGACCAATAACCTTTTACACTTCTTTTAAATTCTTCTTGCTTGGATATTCCGTTCAAAGTACTTCGTTTCACAGTATTACTCAGCCAATCAGAATCTAGATCTCTCTTACTGATTTTGCGCCCTTCTTTTAATATAACAATATAACTTGCTGGCGATAAATTATCTGTTACTTCAGTATGAAGGGTAGCAACGTTATTATTGGCTAGCTCTTGCGCTTCCATAGCTTCTATCTTAAGTGCTATAGCTGAAATGAAAAGTGAAAACAGGAAATAAGAAATCATAAAGTCAGCTTAAATACTAGTTAGGAATCCATCAAAACTACTATTATTTATGACAGTAATAATTATCATATTAACAGTAAGAACACGCAGTATATATATTTTGTCGAAGGTGATTTTGCTTATTGTCACAAAGTGTTGCACAATAAGCCCCACAGTGAAACCTCCATCGGAAATCAATCTGCGTTCTTCTTACTTCACAAAGAGACATAATATGCTTATTTACTCTCTTCTGGGTAAGTTCAAAAAATGTCTAGAGTTTTTATTTCAATAAACTCGTTTAATTCCCTTTTAAAAAAATGAAACATACACTTCATGTAATTTAAGCAATTTTGACCCTTCCTAAAACAAGAGCGTCCAGTTCTTTTGATACAAAGCAATTATTAGTTCTATAGAAATAAAGAAATAATTAAAAACATAAGCCATAAAAATTTCTGATGGTGAGATATCAAATTCCTTTTTAATTGTGGATCAAAAGTTAGTGATTGATTTCTTTCGCTACCTACAAAAGTCAAAATTTTAATTAGAATAACCGAACCGCTCCCCAAAAAGAGCTCTCTGCATTATGGCACTTGATAATTTTTCGAACTACTCAAATAGACGATACTGATCAAAAACACAGCAGATGTTACTTAAAACAAACAAAAATTATCTTTGACACAGAAACAGGAAGTTCAAAGTATATGCCATTATTCACTCTTGGAACTGCTTCCTTTGGTATGCTGCGGCGTCTTATCGGAGTCTACCTCTAAGAGGCACGATGTTTGGCGTTCTCACCCTCTCTCAAGTTAAAAGCTATTAAAATGCGAAAATTTTTATTACTATTATTGTTTAATTAACACCTAAGTTTGAAAGCGCACATTTAAACTTTAATCATATAATTTAATTCATATATGGGTTTAAAATGTTGTGAAAAGGGTTACATTCACTCGACACGCCTCTTTTTTCTTCGTCCATTTTGAATTTCAGGAGAATCCATAACAAGACGGTCTTGAATAGCAGTATACTGCTGTAAAAACTTTCCTCTTCCTGCGCCGATATCAATCCGAACGCCCGGGCCCGCAATTTTGAGGGATTCTTCGTCAATGCCCAACTTGGTCATATCGCCAAAAATTCTATTCTTCATGGCAAGAGACATGGTAGTTTTTATATGATGATCATACCATGCATTGTAAATACTTTCTTGTAATTTAGTAATACCTTTATACTCCTTAACCGTCTTCCATTCCATTTCAGGGTAGCCACAGTCGTAAAGCACTAGAGGAATTTCAGAAGCCATTTGGTATAATGGTCTGCAGGGGAATTTTTCCACATTGAGTAAATCCTTAACTATCGTAGGCTTTTCATACCCCTGACCAACCAAAAACAATATAGCCATCATACTACGAACTTGATGCCATAAAAACGCAGAGCCACGGAGTTCATAATAATAGGTCTTCTCGGTACTTGGATTATCTCTGCCATCAAGGCAATGAATTTCTGATTTCAAAATCGTTCGACAAAAATTAGTAATTTGTTTCGAAACATCAACTTTACAGAAGTTCCTAAAATCATTTAAACCTAAATAGTAGCTAGCAGCCTCACGCATTGCATCTATATCCAATCCTTGACCAGGGAAAAAATATCTATAATCTCTGTGTGTACAGCTGAACCTAGCATCAAAGCCCTTCGGGAGCCTTAAGGCAACAGAGTAAACTCGGATATCATCTGGTAGTAGACTATTCAAAATGTTAATATAGTCTAACTCCCTTAAGTCAAAATCGGGGTCTTCTTGCTGTTCTGGAGTCAGCTTTGATCGAACTTTGATGGAAATAATTTGCGACATCGCGCTCACTCCTTTGTCAGTTCTACCACAACGACTGAATTCACACTTATGAAAATCACCTTCAATTAGGCAGCATTTCGTGAGGGCCTCTAAAATCACGGATTCGATAGTAGGTAGACGGGTTGGCTCACCTTGAATAGCGAGACCATTATAGTTCCACCCTAAATAAGCAAATTTTAAAGCAACGTGACGCGTAGTATACTTGGAAAAGTCCATCTTTCGAACTTTTTTAACTTTCTTCAGAAATTCTCCAGTGCCACCATTTTCTAAATCAGTGAGCCGCTTGATAAGATCTTCCTTTCTCCAGGAATCATACTTAGACATGGCGGAATATGTTCGATAATGGTATTGATTCCAGTTTATTAGCTTGATAAAGGAGGGTGCTTGGAAATATGGAAAAATCTTTTTGACAGATGGTTGTAAAAGCAGATTATTACAAGTCCTCGCTGATATGAATAGGTTCATAACATTCAGCTATGTAAGCTAAGAAAAAATAAAAAATAAGGTAATTATTTATAATTTAATTCTGCAACATTTTCTAATCCGAAAACCGTTAAGATCTCCAATTTAAGATTCCGTTGGGAGGTTTAAGATAAAAAAAAAGAGAAAAAATCTGGTTTATTCTACCTTCACAAATCCGAATTTTAATATCTATTACCTATTTTCAGATTAATCTTCTAAAATCGCCTATTTTAGAATCTGGATAAATTACCAGTATCATTTAATGTCTGGAAATACACCTGCCGCCAAAAAGATAGCTTCGAGAGCCTGGGAAGATGTCTCCCCTTCATTAACACCGTGGGTGTAAGTAGTTTGTGATACTGATTTTGTGAACTTTGTTATAGGTTACTAATAACATTTTTACGATCTTTTTTATAGTTTGGAAGCAGTTCAATCTTTTGGCTTCACTCAAATGACCCCTGTTCAGGCTTCTGTGTTACCTTTATTTACGGGCAATAAAGATGTTGTTGTTGAAGCAGTGACAGGTTCTGGTAAGACTTTGGCGTTCTTGATTCCTTTGATTGAACGTATTATAAAGTTAGATGAACCCGTTAGAGCTGGATACATGAATGGCATCATTATTTCTCCTACCAGGGAATTAGCTGAGCAAATTCATTCAGTTCTTAAGTCGTTGTTTGATTTTATTCCAGAAGATTCACCTCGTTTAAGGTCACAGCTACTCATTGGTGGTGATACGCCAGTGCATACTGACTTAAAAAACTTTCTGTCAAGTAAACCGCATATCCTTGTTGCTACTCCTGGTAGACTGATTGAATTACTTAAAGCGAACCAAGTCAAGACTTCAGCTTTGGATGCTTTGGTTCTTGATGAAGCTGATAGATTACTCGATTTAGGATTCGATCGTTCAATCAATGCCTTATTTAACTTATTACCTAAACAGCGCCGTACGGGTCTTTTTTCGGCAACCATTACTGATGCTGTTGGTCAACTGGTTCGAGTTGGATTAAGGAACCCTGTCAAAGTTGTAGTCAAAGTCACATCTGCCGGTACAGAACAGAGAACACCATCCACTCTTGGAATTTCTTATGCCAAGGTAGTACCAAGTCAAAAATTACCTCTTTTAATTAATCTCATAACCAACGGAGATAAGGCTGTGTTTCCTTATAGAAAGGCTATTGTGTATTTTCCCACATGCATCGGTGTCACATATTATCATTCACTTATTAACGATTTACTGAAGGAAAAATACCCCGATTCAGATATTGAAATATTTTCTATGCATGGTAAGCTGCCATCTGGACCCCGTCGCAAGACATTAGGACGATTCACCGACACAGTCAAGCAAGCCGTTCTATTCACGACAGATGTTGCTGCCAGAGGCTTGGATATTCCTGAAGTTGATGTTGTATTTCAATTAGACCCTCCTACAGAGCCCAGCGCTTTCCTTCATAGAGCTGGTAGAGCTGGTAGAGCCGGTAGAGCAGGACATGGTATTGTATTTTTACATATTGGAAGGGAGGAAGATTTTGTCGATTTTATGGAAGTAAAAAAGGTTCACATGAGTGAATATGTTTTTGAGGAAGAACAGGTTAAGGATAACCACAGTGAGTTTGTGAGAAAATGGATTTTGGAAGACAGAAATAAACATGACCAAGCCCTTAGAGCGTTTGTCTCTTTCATTAGATTCTACACAAAACATACTGCAACTTCTATTTTTAGATTACCTAATCTTGATTTAGTTGCCTTAGCTAAATCTTATGGTTTATTAAGATTGCCTAAAATGCCAGAATTAAAGAGCGTCCCTGAAGCTGACTTGCCTGAAGGTGGCTGGCTAGGTGAGAAAATTGACATGGATGATTATAAATACGCCAATCCTCAAAAGGAAGCTTCCAGATTGGAGGATTTAGAGGCACACCGACAGGAAACCAAAAATAAAAAGAAAAGAGATTTTATTAAGATCTCCAATGAAGCTTGGTCTGCCAAATCTGAAAGAAAGGAGATTAGAGAAGAGAGAAGAAATAAGCGTCAAACTAGAGTTCAAGCGAAGGCAATTGCCGAAGCTGCTGAAAGTTCAGATAGTGAAGCAGAAGTAGATTGGAAAGAACTTGTGCAGCAAAAGAAGAAGAAAAAAACTGATGTCGCTTCTTTCGCAGATCTTTAAGTATTCTAAATATAGCTTGAAAATAAACCCTACCCAGACATTGTATTTTTGACTAGTTACAAAGGCTAGAACAATTTACACCTAGTCTAACTTATAATTAGTATGCCTTCTAATATCAGAGCTTCCAAGTCTTGGTGGTGCCAAAAATACCATCATAAATAATCGTGTTATTTAAAGGAATGTACTGCCATGTCAAAAGTTTAAGAATCTCTTGGGCTCCTATACCTCCCATAAAGGAGCAAATGTTGTGAAACTCTCCACTACCGGTTCTAATGATTTCTGAAAAAACTTTTTCAACGGCTGGGACCGTTGGGAAGGGTGTTATAATTGACTTAAATAAATTCTTTAGTTCAACATCATCCCTCGACGTGATTTGTTTGCCATTTTCAGAATAGTACCAATTTTTATCCAGAAAGAGGCTATATACTCGAAGAGCCAAGTATGTGTAAAATGGGTCATGATTCTCACTAAAAGCGGCTAATTCATAGGCTGATCTAAATCCTTCAGAACTAAATTCAGAATCAAGCTTACTACCCCTTGTAACATTGAGGTACCGGCAATTCTTACAAAACAGTTTAATTTCTTCACTGCTAATAGAGGAACTAGGCCGGTTTAGCTCAAGTAGAAGCTCATTTAATAATTCAGTAAAAAAATGAACATCAGCTAGAGATTTTTCTCGATATATAGTTTGCAATCGAATATAATTATTCGTGTCTGCCTTCATATCAAATAATACTCCTGATAATGGTAGAAGTCCATTGTTCCTGGGGGCCTCTGTAAACCTTTTTAAAGCTTTAACCAAAACCCAAAAATCAGGAGACTCTTCATTCAAATTATCAATACTAGGGTCATTTAAAATAGCTAAAATATCTGGAGGTATAGTTGTCTTTTGGCTGATTCTCCATACTGATGCTAATGCCTCATCAAAATTTTCCAGGTCAGATGCTTTTCTGGCATCATTGATTAGTTGCTTGAACTGAGTTCGCTCTTCGTAAGTCCCAGGCATCAAACCATTATGTGCTGATTTCCATTGGTCAATAAATTTTAAAATCAAGACTACAAAAGGAACGTGTGCGTAGTCTAGAATTGGCAAAGAATCCAAATCGAAACTCATTGTGTAGTCAATGAGCTCAGGCCAAGGCTGGTCAAGCCTTAAATCTACCAAAGACTCTGGATGGGTATCTACAATAGTAATTTCCCGATTTATTACTCTGAGATAACCATAAAATCCAACTGTATAAACATATATAAGTGGTATTGATTTGTTCCATAAAATATTTGACAATTTTCGAACGCTGGATTCAGAAATATTGGTGATAATGACTACGGAAAACTTATCCCATTGAAAATCAACGTCATTGATCAATACCTCAGGATTCTTTGTAAACAGTTATTATAATCATTAGTAAGAAAACATATTCACAAATAGCTTGAATTTAAAAGCAGAAATTTCTCAAACTTACTTGGAATAACGCATGACCACGTGTATCTTGGTTTAATTCCCCAAGCAATTTACAGGCTATCACAGAGCGAGGGCTACCGACGGATTCATCGTTGAAAAAGAAATTGAGTTTCAAATCATCTGGCTTCACTAGAGAATCGTCAATAATGGTAAATTCACCAACACCAGGTAAGATCAAATTCTTCATTAGCTCACACCCAGTGGCAGAAGCATTTAGTAAGGCTACATGCGAAGCTTCAAGAGCAGCTTGGCCCGTACCAGCCCACAATCTTAGTTGTCGATCATACTTTCGGTCTCTCTCTGATGGTGGCATAATACTGGCATATATTGTAGTTGTTTGATTAGGTGCTAGGTGTTTAGGTTATGAAATCAGTGGATCCAGTCTCTAAAATGCAAGGCGGCTGCTACCTTTCTCCAGATGAGGCTGAAACCCCTGTGCACATTATAACTTGAGATTTGGGTATTCTCTCTAACACAGATATCTCTAGAATTTCTTGAAGTATAAAAGTTAGCGATGATGTCACCCGCTACAGTTTCTAATGGAAGAACATTTATTTCTTTTTGGTTATTTGGACTAATTAACAACATACTTTACGTGGTAATATTATCCGCCGCTGTTGATCTGGTTGGCCCTCTAACACCCAAAGCAGTTGTCCTCCTGGCAGATGTGGTGCCCTCATTTGGACTAAAATTAATCCTTCCGTTTTTCATCCACTTAGTGTCCTATCGAATTAGAATAGCGCTCCTAGTATTTCTAAGTAGCGGTGGAATGCTCATTGTTGCCACTGGTAGTACCATATCTTTAAAACTAGTTGGTGTTGTATTTGCGTCTTTCTCGTCAGGGCTGGGTGAGGTAACGTTTCTACAGTTGACACATTATTACGGGGAAACTTCACTGAGTGCATTTAGCTCGGGGACTGGTGGTGCCGGTCTTGCAGGTAGCTTCATGTTTCTAGTGTTAACTACATGGCTGCGCTTATCCATAGTAACTACTTTAATCTTGTTTAGCACTGTTCCATTACTCTTGGCAGTTGTTTTCAATTTTTTACTTCCCCTTTCAATAGCAACTCAGAAGTCAAGTGGATATGAGCATATTTCATTTGTTGAAAACAGAGGAAGTATACTAGTGGCAGACAGTGAATATTCAACTGCAGCAGTATCTGGTAGACATTTCAATGAGACAAAAGAAAAGTTTATTTTGGACTTTAAATCAACCTTGAAAAAATTAAAGCCGCTGGTATTAAAATTCATGATGCCATTATTCTTAGTTTACTTTGGCGAATATGTTATAAACCAGGGTATTTCACCTACGCTACTGTTTCCGTTGGATGAAATGCCTTTCACAAAATTTCGAGATGCTTATGTGACATACGGCACCTTATATCAACTCGGTGTTTTTATCTCTAGATCTTCGGCTGGAATTGTAAGAATCCGAAAAATATATGTTTTAGCGAGCCTTCAGATAATCAATGTCATCGTTTGCATTGTGCAATCTATGTATATGGTTTTACCTAACGTATACCTACTGATGGCTTTAGTTTTCTATGAAGGACTTTTAGGGGGATTTGCTTATGTGAATACGTTTCTCAGGGTCTCTGAATCAGTGAACGTTGATGATCGTGAATTTGCACTAGGGTCAGTAGGTATCAGTGATTCAGCAGGAATTGTATGTGCTGGACTGATAAGCTTATGGTTAGAAAAAAGCCTTTGTGAATTTCAAAAATCTACAGGTAGGCCTTGGTGTGATATAGAATAATACCGACAAACTTGAAGCTTTTTTAGATTGCGATATATATGCCTAGATAATTTATTTGTATATTTTATTTCTTTTTATGCAGTATATATCCAAAGCCGATAACGATAAGCCCAGACTGTATACCATCACCGTGATCAAAACTTCAAAACTTTTCAATATCCCAGATTCGACTATAATTACATTTTAGACTTGTAGGGGCAATCAAATAATATACACAAACACACAACTATGGCTAAAGTTACTACAAATGGTAAAAGCATTACAAAAAAAATCACTGACTCGTTCTCTAAAGGCGCAGCATTTAAGAAGAAAAATTCTGAACTGAATAGTTCTGGGGTTAATAAGGCTTCGAAGTCTTCGAAAAAACATACCATGAAATCACAGAAAGTAAGAGACGCTCGAGTGATGAAAATCCTAAATTCTACACAAATTACCGAAGTAATCTCCCAGACTAAGCAAGATGCGATAGATCTCAAGAAGAATGAAAAAATTCAAAGGGAAAAGCAGGTAGAAGAAACCAAAAATGTCAATGACGCGTTGCTGTACCAGCTTGAAAAAATGGGAGAATTTTCTTTATAGATCCACTCTACGGAAACACAAAGAAAATAGCCTATCAATACTTCCAGTTTTTACTCCCTCTAGTGTATATTATTTCAAACATTAATTTTTTACCGTCCAGATACAGGGTATAATGCTTTGCTCAATATATCACCTTGAAAAACAATCTCTTCCATTCTCAAATATGACATCCGGCTTTTGTATATTAGTCCTAAAGAACTTATGTCATTTACTATTAAATATATTTTCACAGTTTTTTAATAAATCCAAATTTATCGATAGTTCAACAAGGGTTTAAAGGTGATTGAAGAAATAAATGAAAATGCACTAAAAAAAAGAAAAAGAAAAAAACAGAAAAACGTGAGGTCCACTTCATGAATATATGATATTATTTCAAACTGTAATACACTACTATACTAAGATATTTGGATGAGGACCACTTTCCAGAATAAGGCCCTTTCTATTATTGTCTGCTCTCGGCCTACCGAACCAAGTCTTTTTTACCAGTCTAGCTAAACTTTCAGTTTTAGCTAACTTTTCAGTATTACCATTAGCACCAGACAAATCAGTGAATGCTGCCAGCACAATATTTGTACATTGCATCATACGAAAAGCCATTTCTGTGGGTCTACTGTTAGAAGATAATTCTTCCAGTTTCATATTACTGAGAATTAATTCCAACCTAGGGATTAAAGGTAACAAGACATACTCACCAAAACCATCTAGAGTCAGTGTCCTAACAGAAAGGTTCGCAAGAGAAACAGAATATATAGACCAATATTTATCTGATAAATTCCCCAGTACCTGTCCGTTCCCTTCAAATTCCAATTGTAAAGGTAAAAATACAGCCTCCCAGTATGGGAGCACTTGACTGAAAAAAAATTTCCAGACATAGACTAGCCTAGGTAATAGCTTATTATTGGGTAGCCTCTGTAAGGAATTATCTAAACTAAAAAGGCCGGTTTTTAGTAAGTCTTGAAATTCCAAAAGTAAAGCTTTTGCACCAACATTCTCTTGAATTCGGAGATTTATATGCATTAGTACCAAAGTATTCAAATCCTCAACTGGAACCCTCAATCCTTCGCCATTAAATAGTGGTAAGACCCTCGAACATAATAAAGCCCAAGCATCATCGGCAATTTGTTCTTTATCCTCTTTGATAATGAAGTTTTTCAAATCTAGTGCAGAAAGACTTTTTTGTAAACTGCCTGGACTGGATGGATGGAACGAATATAAGCTGCCTTTATCGGGTATAAGTCGAGAGTTTGATGAACTAGAAGATAATATTACACCTGAGTGGTCACTTTTCCTTGAGCGCAAAAGTAAATGATGTTTATGCTTGCCAAGGATATCGTTATCTCGCATTGAAGATCCTAACGGCGTAAGAGGATCATTATTACCAATTGATGCAATTCGCTCAAGTTCCTTAGATGGTCTCGATAGCGGAGATCTTTCTGAAATAGATGGCCGGTTTATGGGTAAAGATATACCAGTTTGAATGGTCAAATCCACACCTCTACGTTTAGAGGAAGAAGATGAATTTGACTTAGACGTGAGCTGATGATGCGAGGTAGTTAGATGATGAGCCTTAGCAGCTTGCCTCACAAACATTTTGGTTTTTGCTAAAGCACTCTCCTTAGATTTGGTATATGTTGGAATAGCTCCAGTATTTGAAAATTTATTGGGTGGTTTGGCAGTTGCTTCTTTGCCGCTGACCTTTGGCGAGGAGCTAGCTATCCGGGTGTTATTATTATTGGCAGATGAAAAAATATTTTGATTAGACGAACTTGACGAAACATTGGTACCTACAGATGGAAACCTAATGGCAGGCGAGGTACCAGTTGATGATGATAAATCTAACTTGCGAAAGGCAGCCGCAGCAGCGGCTTCTGATGCCGTCAAAACATTGCTTTGCGATGTTATTGAGGAGGACGAGCCCTTTGAAGATGTCATAGAGCTAGTTCTATCGTCAGCATAGTCTACAAACCCTTGGGGTGACATTAAGGGAGATGGCTGAGTACTTTTGTTTTCTGAAGCCTGGGTGAATGGCGGCACCGGTCGTGATGATAATGAAATGCTTAACGATGAGCCTGTTTGATTTGAAGAACTAGCACCATTACCAGTTACCTGATGGGTATTGTTTAAATGATTCGCATTCCCCGATGATATTGATGAGCCGGAGCTTGACCTTGTATGAGAGTATCCACGAGCTCTCGTCGTAGCTGTGTTGTTGAGAGACCCCAGCCCATTATTGGTATTAGCTTCAGTAAACACCTCGACTGAATCATCTTCCTCGGGTATAGAATGAATCATTGTTGGTATTTTAAATTCCTCGATACGTAAAAGCCATAAATATACAGAAATAAGGATAGCCAAATATCTCCCTGAAAGCCTTAAATCTGAATAAAAATTAAAAGCTTTTAATAAATCGGTGTTCCAATACGCAAACAGTCTTATCTCATTATCCGGTTTGATGACTAAAGTTGTTCAAAGTATTATAATTGTACAATAACGCCAGGGTAATCGGCAAGTGGTAGTCACATAACCTGTTAACCCGATAAACTGTTACCCGGGCCATAACCATTATGGTTTAGGCTCAAATAGTGTTAGAGAGATATCAAAGAAATCTAGAACCTAGAAATTAAGCCACCATTTAAGAAAACCTTTGTGAACTTACTAGTGCCTTTGGAGTTATGATATTAATTAGGCGATGGATTGGAATATTTGCTGTTATAGTGTGCCAGCTGGCGGGAATTGCTCTATTTGCCCGTGGCTTCTTTCCTAAAAAGATCATACTTACTGGCCATGGAACTTATTTCCCCACAAATGACACAACATTTTCGACTTATAATGAGGATGGTGAAGGGCCTATGTTTGATAAGATGATTTTTATGGTAGTTGATGCTATGAGAAGTGATTATATTTTTTCTACAGAATCCAATATGCCATTTCTTCATAGCTTGATCAATAAAGGGTGCGCTGTGGGTTTCACTGCACACTCGACACCGCCTACAGTTACCTTGCCTCGGATTAAGGGTATCACTACAGGCACCACGCCTAATTTTCTGGACGCAATTCTAAATATTGCAGAGTCGGATTCCTCTTCAACTTTGGCAAATCAGGATAACTGGATTAGTCAATTGAAATGCCAGAACAAAAGGATTCATATGTTTGGAGATGACACTTGGATCAAACTGTTCCCTAACCACTTTGATCGAGTGGATGGAACGGCTAGCTTCTTTGTCTCAGACTTTACCGAGGTAGATAATAACGTGACACGTCATATTGACCATGAGCTGAAGGAGCAGAATTGGGATCTAATGATTTTACATTATCTTGGGCTTGATCATATTGGACATAAAGGTGGCCCTACTAGTCCATTCATGCCTATAAAGCAAAAGGAAATGGATGATGTTATAAAGAGCCTTTATACATCTCTTGAAAAAAGTAACACGTTACTAATTGTCGCTGGTGATCATGGTATGAACGGTGCTGGAAATCATGGTGGATCTTCGGCTGGAGAGACCTCTGCTGGCCTGGCGTTTGTGTCACCTAAATTTGCAAAACTTAAGTTGCATCAAAAATCTCCTTTATTACCAAGATCTGATTTTAACTATTACGATAGAATTCAGCAAAGTGATCTAGTACCTACTATCGCTGCCTTCTTGGATATCCCTATTCCGATTAATAATTTAGGGGTGTTTATACGAGATTTTTTACCTTTATGGAAAACCAAAAAGACTCGAACTCTCATTTTGGAGCAAAACGCCCGCGAGATTGCCAATATTTTAGAATCAAATTTTGCTGGGTTCTTGACCGTACAAATCGAAGATCAAATTATGTGTGAAGCAAATGAAGATTATGCTGATCTTGATCATTTGAAATGTCTTTGGTGGTCGTTAGAGGATAGTTTTGATGACGAGAACACTGTCTATGAGTTCTTAGAATTAGCTTCTAGCGTTTTATCCAAGGTGGCTAGTAACTATGTCGAGTCTGATATGATATTTGGTATTGTCCTTCTTTGCATTGCTACAATAATTGCTAGCACTTACATCTTTTCTTTTCTCAAGGACGTGAAGTATCTCAGAAATTTCTTTTTTGGATTTGTTATATTATATGCTGTATCGATGTTTGGTAGTAGTTTGGTTGAAGAAGAACACCATTTTTGGTATTGGGCTGCTACAGGTTGGATTTCTATGTTATACATTATCGGCTCTAGAGTAAGATTTAGAGATGGCATTAACTGGTTTTTTTGCTTAGTGTTGGTAAGAATTATCCGGGAATGGAATCAAACTGGTCAAAAGTGCTCAGGTGATCCTGACATTACAAAATATCTTTCCCTGACTTCTAGCTCGACTTTGCTTTGGCTACTCATCATCATGACCTATTGCTCACTTTTTGATAAGATCTGGAGAAATTCATTTTCGCGACTCCCTGGTATTTTTAGTTTTGGATTAAGTTTTATCACAGTTATATCGTCCTTTTTTTTCAAAGCAGTCATGGCCTATGAGTCTGGCGAACCGGTGCCAAAATGGATGTTAAATGCCATTGAAGCAAATAGTGTAGGTACTGATGCAAATGACAAACTCGTAAGCTTAGCGAGATTTTTTTTCTCTTCTATTGGTGCTGGCATTCTATACCGTATTACAACTGTTGTCTGGTCTCCTAGTCAGAATAACGTAGATAATGGTCGTTATCATCTTATTACTGATATATGCTACCTGACAGATGTTTTTTTTGTTAATCAGTCGAAGACGAGCAACATTCCTTTGTTCTTGTTTTTAGGATTATTACGAGATTTCCTGGCGAAAGCAATCAACCGAAGCTTCATATTTTCTTCCAAAAGCATCGGAGATGCTGGACGCTTTTATAAAGTGATCATAACTATAATATCAATAACTGGGATTATTATGCAGCATGTCACTTTTTTTGCTATGGGTAATTCTAACTCTCTTGCTTCCATCGATCTGTCGAATGCCTACAACGGTGTAAGTGAATATAATATAACTTTGGTTGGCGCTTTGACATTTTTGAGTAACTGGGTTGGCCCCTGTTACTGGTCAATTTCTACATTAATGACTATGTTTGAAGATGACATTAGAAATTTAATTATATGTGAAATCTTTACCAAGTTCAAACTGAAGAACAGTATCAAGAAGTATAAGGAAACTGCTTTTTCTATGAAAGTTTTCTTTACTCTTTTATTCAGCTCAGTAGCCATGCTAGGCGTTATGGGTGCTTGTCTGGTTCTTAAACATCATTTGTTCATATGGACCGTATTCTCTCCTAAATTGCTGTATGTTTTTGCATGGTCGGTGATACAATTCTCCGTGGTTGACGTAGGCTTATCGGCCTTACTAGTGTGGTTTTCACTACATAACATAGACAACTCGTTTTGAATACTTTATTCAAAACCAGCGCCTGTATATATTTAAATTGTGTTTTTATATATTCTATTTTTTAAGTACTTAGAAACAAATATACCTTTTACAAAAGATAGATAAAGGGCATTGATAAATAAAAAAAAAAGAAGAAAAAAAAATTAGATCAGTTTTTTAAAATTGAACCTTTGTTTTCTTTCGCTTTGTAGGCAATAAACCTCGCAAGATTTAAGGCAGCTTCATCTGAATGCATCCGTAACGGAAGATTATGTCTCTTATCAATTCTCTTACCCATTTGTTTGACTCTTGGTAGCAAATCTGAAAGTTTCTTATTATAATGATTCCCCACATAAACTTTCAAGTTGTAGTCGTACTTAACATCGGCAAATATTTTGAACATTGAATCGAGAACTTCAGCAACAATCTCAGCTGGAATTTTAGGTAGCAGTCCAATTAAGTCAAGAAAGAAATTACCAATCATTTCTGTTATCTCAGAATTTCCTTCCTTCATTGCTAAAGGAGTGAAAAAGTTGATAACCCGCGCCATATAGTTTATAAAAGAGTTATCATCAATATACAGTTGATTGCTTAGCTCTAATGCTTGATGAATAATAAAACTTACCATATTGATATTTATTGGTACATCTCCAACACAGGATTTGCAAATGGCGCCCAATATGCCAAGAGTGGAACACAGAATATCAATATCTTGGTTTTCTATTAATAAGTAAGGGTAAACTTTAGGCCATAAACACAGTGAACTTATGACCCATGATTTGGCATATGGCTCCTGAAGTGCAAACATCCAAGATATATTAGATAATGCTGCTAAAGATCTAGAAACTAGGACTGGACAATTCAGCAGGTTTAACAGCATGGGTAGAATTGTTTCTTGTAAATATTGTCTAACAATATTAGTATCTTGATCAAAATCTGGAGACTCTTCTTTTAAGTCACCCTCTACCACATTTTTATCATTTACTGGGCAGAATATATCAAGTTGATCTTTTTCGCATATACTATTTTGTTCCGAAAATGATGTCTTACGTTCTTCTCTAGAAATAGAACAATAGGATTTTTCTTTTTTCTTTTCTCCTGTCCTTCGTATTAAACTATCGTCATTGTAATTTTCTAGTTCTTCACTACTTTCAAACTCATCTTCAATCACATGTGTCTCCAAAACCTTTTGAACAATCATCTCATCGGTCAGTTCTCTGCCCATATTCTCAGCATGGATATTAAAGTAATCCAAATCTTCTTCAGTTTCTGCCCCTGAGTCAGAAACATTGCTTATCTGAATAGAACACGTTTCAGATATCGCGGCGATCAGCTCTATTGCAACTTGGATACTTTTGATATATTCATGGCCACCTACAGAATCACAAATGTAGCCACTAGGAATACCACTATCGGCGTTAATGTAGCTTGAAACCTCAGTATGAGAAAGACTCATCAAATCAATCCGATTTATCACATTGAAGAGCGATTTAAGAATTTTAATCATTACTGTCTGATCAAGCTCACAACCCCCAATCGATTCTTCCACTGCTAGATTATACTTCAGACCATTAAGATATATTTGGGAGGCACTAGGTATGATATTAATGGGATACGATAGAACCTCATCAATAGGAAACCCCCGAATAGCAGATATAAACTTGGGGTCAACTTCCGTGAAAATAAACTGCATTTTACACAGGGTAATAAACAAGGTCTGAGTAGTGCGTAGACTACCTTGGCGATATAAAGCACCGGAATCTGTCAAATCGCCTAATGAGTACAATAATAGAAAATTAACAAAATCGGGTAGTACATTAATATTTCCGGAGATGTCGGCAAAAATCTCCTCGCTAGTATTCGCAAGTTGAATAATTAACGACAGTATATTTTCTGAGTAGTCATCTCCATAAAAAAATGAACTTAGAGATTTTTCCGGTTTTGTTTTAGGTTCAATGAGCTCAGTATAATAAGCATAAATTCGTTCAAGATGAGACTGAATAATTGTTATTATATCTTGCCTCCACAAATAAATGCACACATCATAGCCTTCCTCTTTGACCGCGATATTAAGCAGACCATAAGCTTCTGTCAAAACATCTTGACTATCATTGACCAACGAATTTTTTAAAACTTTTTTTATCAGACCCTCTTTTAAAAGGATATATCGCAATTTGGTATCGCTCAGCATCAACCTCACTGATTTCAGTGCTGCTGATTGTTCAACTGATGTGGATACTGGAGCTGAAATCTTGTACATTAGGGCTGCTACCTTGGTGTCAAACAATGATTTATAATTTGAATCATTTCTTCCATTCAAAAAAGGCTCTTTAGACTTGCGAGCCAATGTTATTTTGGTCTTCTTTTTTGTCTTTGCCATGAGTTTAGAAGTGGTTTTATGCTGAAGCTGTAGATATATGAAAAAAGAACTAGTAGGCTGTTAATCTATCGATATGGCTCATGGCCTAAAAGAAACATTAGTCAGCAAAACTGATCAAACTCCCAATTGTACCTGAAAAATAAAGGTATAAGTATTATCTAGTCTTGGGGTATATTCTAGACTGATATCTTGGTTTTTCACTGGTTTGTTGGCTAGGTTCATTACTGGCATAGCCAAAAATCCTAAACAGTGTCAAAATACTAAAAACATCAAACTAATTATAAAATGTTTTCTAACATTTTCAGACGTGTTAACTCCCCTTCTTTTCTAAGATTACCAACAGTGGGCTTGAGACTGAATTCAACCTCGGCTGCCAAGATTATTTCCTCTTGTCCCGAAGGCACTGTGCTTAAGGGTATAAATATAAGAAAGAGCGGTAAAGACCCGATTGCCTTGAAGGACGAAGAATACCCCGAATGGTTGTGGACTGTTTTGGATGCCAATTCCGTTGCCAGTAATCCCATGAACTCTTCTAGAAAGGTTATGAGAAAGGCCAACCGCGAACAAATCAAATTCAATAATTTTGTCTCCAAGATGGGTTAAGCTATTTTAATGAGAACACACGCTTTTTTCAAATATTTTGAACGTACGTTCTTACCCTGTACACCGAACCTATTTTTAGTCCCCAAGAAGGCCGCTATTCCCTGTTTCAATTTGTCCTTCTCTTTTCTTGTGTTTTGCCGGGCTGGTTTGCTGATGCTATGGAATTGAAGCATATTACTGGTTTCATAATTATCCAGAGCACTGGTCCCTTCTGAATTTTTCTCTCTTGTATATACCTGTATTATTCATCTCTATATTTTTAAATATGATTTGGCTGTTTTTAAGAGGAGTTAAGACCCTGTTTTTATCGTGATCTGTAGACTTCATCTGAACTTATTAATTAAAAAAAAATGTAAATGAACTCAACTGAGCCCTGATCATTTTACGAAGTTACTTGAAATATAATTTGTATCAAGATGTCAAAGACGTCACTTTTTTCCAAGCACCCGGCTAATAGTGAACTTTCAACCTGCGTCCTTAGATAACTGTGCCTCACCGATCGACTCAGCCGCAAAGCAAAGCCTACTTATCTCCATATAATCGCATATTATCACTACTGCCAACTTTGCGGATGTCGACAATTGATATATATATATATTTATATATATTTAGGGTCACTTTAATTGGTATTTTTTCGAATATCTGTTGTATCCACGAGAATTAGATTATCTGGTCGATCGACCTACTCTTTTTTATTTATACTCAAGTCGCCTTTGCTATCGGCGGTTTTCGTATTGACCCCTGATCCTCTGACAATTGTGGCGAGATGACCTCGAAAGCTAAATTGCTATACTCCAAGTCCAAAGTAAGTCAGTCTCTATAATTACATTGTATTGGATTTTTTCTAGCCGGAGCCTTTTCTAATTGAGTTCTTTTGTCTGATTTTTCTAGGTATACGTTCACCCAACACCTAATTCTAAGGATAATATCCCTGGGTTTGTTGGTCTTGTTAGACCTAGTCATGCTGAGGACTCTGGTATCCTAGTAGCATGGGTCCCAGAAGATGATCTCAAGGTCAACCATGATTATGATCAATATGTGAAGGTTGATTTAGATGAAAATTTAGTCCTTAAGGAGGCTTTAGTTTCTACCCCTCCCCCATCATCATTCTCATCGTATGGGTTTTCAGTTCCCATTCGGGATATTTACTCTATTTATTACAAGCGGCCATCTTTGGGCTGGTGGTGGGGTTCCATAACTATTAACACCAGAGGTTCAGAAACCTTGCCTGCTATTTTTTTTCATGATTCTGAAAGTCCCAGCACTAAAAATGAACAAAAAAAACGGAACAAGGATTTTGATCCTTTTTCTAATGATGGTAATTTGTACTGGGGAGGCGATACCTTTCTATTATACCTTGAAAAATATGCTAAACTCGTGAACCCCTCAGGCTCAAATAACATCTTCTTAGTAAATCCCACACAGGAAGATCTTGATTTATATTCTAATAGCAACAATAAAGTAGCTGCGAAAGATGAGGAAGATCCATTCGTTAAGGTATTCAATGACGTTAAATGGAAGGTTTTATCAAAACTGGCTTCAGTAACGAAGTTTTCCAGAAATACTGCTCAGCAGTTATTTGATAGTACCCCACCAAAGGTTAAAACATTATTGAATATACCTGAAGTGCAGAAAGTTAACGATGATTTTGGTTCTGCAAAGGTATACTTGGCCAAATGGGCGCTGGGGATTGCGGAAGAAGCACAGAGATCCAAACGTAAGTCGGTTTATAATGAGGGTTATCGTAAATTTCTCAAAGGAGAATTGGGAGATTTTGAGTTGCTTTCTATTGATTTCGAGTCAGAGCGAAGGAATCCGATTGGAATAAAAGAATGGAACGCCTTTTTCGATCCCATTGGTCACTTAGTCTTAACCGTAGAGGAAGTCAAGGAAAGAATCTTCCATGGCGGGTTACAGCCAGAGGTCAGGCCCCAAGCTTGGCTATTCTTATTGGAAATTATTCCTTGGGTTAGTACTGACAAGGAACGCAAGAAAATTTTGAATCAAAAACGACACGAATATAATGACCTCAAAAAACTTTGGTGGGATGACCTTGAAAATAAAAATCACGATGAGTTCTGGCTTGATCAAAAATCTCGAATAGAGAAGGATGTTCATCGTACTGATAGAAGCGTGTCTTTCTTTGCTGAAGCAGAAGTTTCACATCCAGATCCGAACAGTCGATTTGCTGAAACTGGTACCAATGCTCATTTAGAACAAATGAAAGACATGCTTATTACTTACAATGAGTACAATAAAAACCTAGGTTACATTCAAGGCATGAGTGATCTACTTTCCCCGCTATATGTTGTATTTCAAGATGATGCTGTAGCATTTGCCGCATTCTGTAAATTCATGGATAGGATGGAAAGAAATTTCATCCGAGATCAATCAGGTATGCGAGACCAACTATTAACTATTGACCACCTAGTCCAATTAATGTTACCCCAATTGTATGAACACCTTGCGCAAGCTGATTCCACACATTTCTTTTTCTTTTTCAGAATGATCCTAGTTTGGTTCAAGAGAGAATTTGCCTGGGATGATGTTTTGACTTTATGGGAAGTCCTGTGGACGAATTACTATTCTAGTGATTTTGTGTTGTTTGTTGCTTTGGCTATTTTAGATAAACATAAGGACATAATAATGACCCATCTCAACCAATTTGATGAAATCCTCAAATACATGAATGAACTGTCAATGACCATGGACCTCAAAGATATACTGGAGCGGGCTGAGATACAATTCTTAAACTTCAGAAAAGCTATCGATATGGTTGATAGAAAACGTCAAGATATGAGTTCGTCAACTTTCCTTGCTTCTGGTTCGACTGATTACTCTCTCACAGACACTGAAGGTTCCAAGGCTGCGAAGCAAAAGTTGACCGATCATGAGCTACCCAATATAACCCGCGATCTTCGTAATTTGCTTAGTAAAGAGATAGTAATCGTGAAGGAGGTTGAGAGAGACCCTGATGTTGGGGGCGGCTAAAAACCTCACGTATTTTTTATATAGCATGTAATGCTCTACAAATGAATAAAAACACAAGTTTTAGTAAATTTATGGAATATATAAAAACACATAACTATAAGAATTAATTTAAATCCTCATGAGGAATGCCTGATTCCCAAACAGAATTAAGCGTTTCACCGAAAATGTGTTGAACGTGCTGAACTAGTTTCCCATCTTTGAGGCTAGTTTTTGAATCCTTTGAAGCCCAAAATTCATCTACTGCTTGCTCAACTTCTTCAACCGAGCTTAATCCAAATACCGTAGGTCTAGGCTCCCATTCTCTGTATGCAAAGCGTGTGGCCAAACTAGCCAATTCAACTCCTTCGGAGGCAGTGTATTTAGCGGCATCAGCGGCAGTTTTTTTCAATTTCTCATCAGCAGGATGAAAATCATGAACAGTTCCAGAGCGTAGCAAGGACATAGACAAAGGTGAAGCGTTAAGGATACATTTTATGCCTGCATCTTCAAATCCAGAAATATAGGACTTAAGAGTGGTGTTTTGTAGACAAAGATTAGAATAAGAAAGAACTATGTCAAGAGGCTCACCGTTACTAATAGCCTTATTATCTTTGACCAACTGGGCAACCTGAACTAAAAGTTTAACGGGATACCCTGTGATACCAACATGACGAATCACACCAGAATTCTTTAATTTGAAAAGTTCTGTAAGAGCTTCAATGATACCCGATGTGGGGACAAATTCAATATCATGAAGATACACTACATCTAAGTATGAAGTTTTTAAACGCTGGCAAGATCGGATAACAGACTCGCGGATCCATTCTTTTGAATAGTCGAAGCCCTTTTCGTAATCACGTCCAGCTTTGGTGCAAAGGTAGTATGAATCACGAGGATAAACATCTTTAATGGCTTCAAGCCCTTCACCTAGAATACCTTCACTGGGGCCATAGTAAGCAGAAGTATCAATGGCACGAATTCCTAACTCGAAACATCTTTTCAAAATATTTGAGCACTGTAAATCATCTGGCCTTTCATGGTACTGATAGTTGAAGATACCGCCCCCCAAGATGATTGGGGGTAAATTCGCAAGAGATTCTACAATCTTACCACCAACGGGACCAATTGGGGTTAAATTTTTAGATGTGGATATTGAAGACATTGTTATGATTACGCTTGGCAGGTCTAAATGTTCTATAATTTGGTTCGAGTATAATAGAGAAGTAATATCAACCTAAGAGTTAGCAATCTATATGTATAGCACGCAATCTTAACTTGAGGGTAATAATAAAGACTGCGTCAATAATTTTTTTTTGTGCCTCTACTTAACCCAAAAAGAGATGAACGAGGAGCGACACGCTTGAAGTAATAATCAATCTTGAGATAAGACGTATTTTATTTGAACTATAAGGGTTTTGCCAATTTAATACTACCTCAATACAAATAAAGCTAGTCTTATCTCAGTTCCGTAATGCAGATCTGGTTAGGGTGTAAAAGAGAGAGGCGTGAGGCGGTAATCCCTCCGTTTTGTGTCCTAGTCTGCAGCTTCATCTGTATGTTGTTTTCAAATTGGACATTGGAATAATGCCGTTAGAAATTATTTCATGCAATTTCGGTCCATATATATATATATAACTTATGTATTTCATCCTTCTACAAATAATATCACTGACTGACTGAAATCACTCTTCTATCTTGAAAAGTAAAAACCTACCAAAGACCTGTCATCAAAAAGGTACTATAGAATGAAATTGAAAATTGGCATCATGGCGCTTGGGGTTTTAAACCTAATAGGGCAGGCTTATGGCATATACATTGGTTCAAATAACGTTACCATACAGCCGTTTCCTAAATGGCTATCTGATTTTACGGGGCTCAGTGAATGGCCCGGTATGGACCCTCCTTATATTAGTATGGAACACGTAGATCTAAGTGAGATTCCTGAGATACCAACTCGTGCATATGGCGACTGCTCAAACGTGCTAGCCCACTATTGTTCCTTTGAATGTGGTGTCTGTGTTGCTCCAGACGATATACATACCTGTCCTACCCTTTCACAAACTTTTGACGATGGACCAACTCCATTTACGTCATTTTTATTCGATAAACTTCCAACTAAAAATACATTCTTCACTCAAGGTATTAATGTTGTGAGACGTCCTGATACTTTTAGAATGGCACATAAAAAAGGTCACCACTTGGCTACACATACATGGTCTCATAAAAATCTGCCTACTTTGAGTAACGAAGAGATTGTAGCTCAGTTTCAATGGTCTATCTGGGCGATGAACGCAACCGCTGGTATTATTCCCAAGTACTATCGTCCGCCATATGGGTCAGTCGATGACCGGGTTCGAGCTATTACTAGACAGCTGGGTCTTATATGTGTCTTATGGGACCGTGATTCTCTTGATTGGATGGCGAATAGCAATCTCAAATCCGCAAGTGAAATTTTTGACGCGGTTCGTCTGTGGAGAAATTCGGGGAAAGGCGGACTACTATTGGAACACGACAATTCAAACATAACTGTTTCAATTGGCATCGGGATTGGTAATATTCTTGGTAATAATCAGATGACCGTAGCGGAATGTGCGGGTAACCAGTGGTACCAAAACTAACCCATAACAATAGCCGTGTCAACAACTGCTAAACCAAAACAGCCATATGATAGATAGTAAATAGATTAATGAATGAAATACTCAATTTGATAGACATTGTGAGTAACTGTTTTTTGTTTTATGAATATAATTGTGACTATATAATATGTAATCATAACAAAGAAAACTACTATATCAAGACTGTAGTGCTCTCCAGAACCGGTCTCGATCATTGTCCTTAAATTCCAAAAGTGTACTCATAACTGGAAGTAATTTCTCACGCTGGTCTTTATGCTCAAGGAAGCCTAGAAGGACGTTTTTTAAATAAGCAATACTAGATGATTGTGCAGAGTTGACAGCTGATAACGAAGAAGTAGAAGAGATACTTTCCGTAGTGCTGGAAGTTCTCGCGTGTCCCCTTATGTTTGAATCTACTGATTCCCTGCTGGAATTCGACGAGGAGGCAATTTGGGTATGGAGAGTACGCAATTCATCATTTAAAATTCTCTGGTTTTTTTGGAGTTTTTCAATCCGAATTTGAGAGTCTTCCATGAGTTTCTTCAAAGCTAAATTAGACCTCTCAGCTTCTCTTAATTTTCCTTCAGCTTCAGTCCTGGCTAGTCTAATTTGATCCAAAATTTGGGTCGTTTCCTTTAAATCATTTTCGGCTAACGATGACCGACTTTCTGCCCGATCTCTACTTTGCTTGTATTCGTTTATTTCTTTCAAGATCCGGGTTCTTTCTTCAACGGCAATATCAAGCTTCGTCTCTAAATCTCGGGTTTTAGCTTTTAATTCGTCAAGTTCCTTTTGACGTCTCTTGCTAACAGTAGCTGCTTCTTCCTCTATCTGTTCTCGTTCTTCTGTAAGACCACGAAGTCGATCATGCATTTCCCTAGACTTGGCTTCATGTGAGCTCTCAGTCTCAGATAATATACGTCTCATAGTAGTGGTTTCGCGACTTCTTTCTTGCATTAGCCTATGTGTATCTAACAATTCCTCTTCAAGCCCTTCGGCCTTGGTAACTGCCTCATTCACCCTCGAAAAAAGTTCTTCAGTCTGCGTTCTCAAAGAAGAATTTTCTTTAGATAAGGAATCTTTATGAGTAGAAAGAATATTGTTTTGATCCAAAAGAGTGTTGACCTTCTGCTCTAGCTCACTAATTGTTTCAATATTTTTCCGAGAAGTTAAGAGCTCCTTTCTCTGTCGTTCAATTTCTTGTTTTAATGATTCAATCTTTTCATTAAATAACTTTTTCTCGTCAGTGAGTCTTTGCTGTGTTTGTCTCAAGGTTCCTACTGCAGTTTCAGCCTTGACCTTCGCCATTTGAGAAACCTTCAATTCACCAGTGACTTTCATAAGTGAAGTTTCGATTTCATTAAGTTTGGATTTTAATCCGTCTAATTCATTTCGGATTGACTCTTCAGAGGTAGTGAGATCCTCAATTTGAGAAACCTTATAGTCCAGCTCCTTCTTTACCTTCTCATGTTGAGTCGCTGATAATTGTAGAGTCTTGAGGGATGATTCAAGCTTCGAAATCTTTTCATTGGCAGCAGTCAATTCTTTATACCTAGCTTGGGAAAGATTTTCACTAGTCAGAAGATCGGCTTTAGATTTCTTTAGTTGACTTTCAAGATCTTTAATAATACCATTGTAAGTTTCCAAAGATTTTGTCAAAGTCGCGGTTTCAGAGTTTAACTGGCTAATGGTCTTCTCCAATTGAATAATTTTTTCTAAAGATCCTTGCCCATTCAACTTTAACGCTTTAAGCTCCGCCTTGATCTCAGTATTCTTAAAATTACACTCCTTGATTTCATTTTCGGCAGCATTTTTTTCGAAACGAGATTCTTCGAGCTGCTTTAAACTTTCGTCTAGTTTCATTTCAAGAGTTGGAACTGTATCTCTAGATTCTGAAACTTCTTTTTTAGTGGTTTCAAGTTCTTCTTCTAAACTGCTTTTAGCTGCATTTAGGAGCTCGAGTTTTTGATTCAATCTTTCAACATCTTTTTTCATACTTTCACGTTCCTTCTCAACAAGGGAATTGGAAATTTGAAGTTCCTTCAATTTTTCTTTGGCTACCACGCAATCTTGGCCAACATCCTGCAACATTTCACGTAAATGTTGCACCTCCTCCTTTTCTTCTCCGAGCAAATTGAAACTTTTGTTATATTTATCATTCATTTCTTTAACAGAACTTTCTAAGGATTCAATTAGAGATTTTTGCTCACGGATCTGATCCAGTAATTCTCGTTTGTTTTCATTATTCTTACTCATCTTTTCCGCAGACGACTTCAAGATTTGAAGACTAGATTCATTTTCTTTAATTTTTTGAACCAGTTCATCTTTTTCCTGTTGCTCCTTCGATAGTTGTTGAAAATGCTCTTTGGTCTCGCTGGCTAATTGAGTTTTTTGATCATCCAACAAAGAACTGATCTTATAATTTTCATCTTCCAAGTTCTTAACCTTAGTTTCAAGATTGGAGATCGTAATAAGATGAGTATTAATCTGACAAGATAAATCCTCGACTTTATCGATTTGATGCTCAGTAATGATGGAATTACAGAGCATCTCTTTATTGATACTAGAAACGACAGTAGCTTCGGCCGAATTTTCAGAAATTTTTTTCTTCTTTTTATTCTTTTTCTTGTTTTTGGAAGTTTGAGTGTCAGCAATTGAAAATTCTACCGCTTCAGGTAAGGAAGTGACTGAAGAACTCGTAGTCTCCGGCATTAAGTTACCATTTATCTCCTTTTGAGCAGATTCTAATGCTGTCCTTTCGATTTTAAGTTCGTCTAACAGCTTCTCTAAAACTTGTTTTTCCTGTTTGACAGACTCGGTAGCTTCATTTGAAGATTCAAGTCTTTTACTCAAAGAAGATATCTTCTTATTAAGTGTAATAACTTCGCTTGAACAACCGTCAACCGTAATTTTTATTGCTCCTAGATCGTCCTCCAGCTGTTCAATCACGCTATTCTTTGAAGATACTTCATTGGTTAACTTTACTATCTCAGAATTGAGCTCGTCTTGTTGTTGTTTGAAATTTACACTTTCAGCCTTCCAAATAGCGCTTTTCTCAATTTCATGTTGCTCAAGTTCTTGTTTAATTTCAACAATTTTTGATTCAATTTCTTCTTTTTCAGATAAAGCTTTTTCGAGCTTTGTTTCAGCTTTCTCCGCCTCCCTTAAACAAGACTCGTTCTTTCTTTGAATAGTCTCAACGGTTTCTTCTAATTCATCAACTTTATCTTGTAAACCTTTTTTGATGATTTTTTCCGTCTCCAATTGTTCCTTCAAGGCAGTAGCTTGCATTGACACATCTTTTTGCATAGCAACTAAATTCTTGAGTTCTTCTTGTAACTTTAATATTTCAGAAATAGCTTCATCTCTCTCTGTTGTCATTAACATAATTGATTCCTTTAAGGTGTCAATTTCGAATATTACTTCCTTTTTTTCTGCCTGAAAAACTTCGATCTTTTTCTCTAAAGCCTCAACTTCATCCTCAGTTCGACTATGTTTAGACTTTGAAGATTCGATGTCTTCTTCTAGCGCTGTGATATCCTTGGCAGCAGCATCTCTTTCTGACTTTGTTGAATCAAGTTCCTGTCGTAAAGATCCAATGATATCAGCCGTTTGGTCCCTTTGAACCTGAAGAGAATTAACTTCATCGTTCAAAACAGAAAGTTTGTCCAAGGCGGTATCTCGTTGTTTAGTTATAATAGCGATCTGGTTTTCTAAGTCCCCTAGTTGCTTGATATTCGCTTGAGAAGAGTAGGTGTCAAATTTGGTTGATTTATCTGCTTCTTTGCTGTCTGATATATTCAAAGTGTCATTCTCATCAACATCTATGTCCTGTTTTTTCTCATTTGCGTTTTTAAGTGCACCTTGGTTGAGCTTCTCTTCAAGTTTTTCTTCAAGTTTTTCACGCTCAACCTTATGTGACGCAATTTGCTCATTCTTTTCAAGTAATTCACGCTTCAGTTCTCTGTTTTTATCTTTTTCAATGTTAAATTCTCCCTTAACTTGCTTCAAATCATCAGTTGCCTTTGATAACTTTGATTTGAGCTCTCTGTATCCTGATTTAAAGGTATCATTCATTTCGTTAGCATCTTTCAATGACTTCTCTGAGACAGAAAGTTCAGATGACATGCGTCTCAATTCCTGATTCATCAAATCGGATTTTAAAGTTAAATTATGTAAATATTCAATCAAAACATCAGGTTCAGATAGGGCTGTGCATGGTGTATGTTCTTTCAAGACCTTTTCAAATATTGATATTAACTCAGACTTTTTTTTCTCAACTCGATAAGCCTCTAGAAGCACTATAATGTTTTCAATCCAAATCCAAATAAAGAAGTTAATGATTATTCTCTGTATTGTCATCATAAGCATAAACGGAAAACGAAGTTGATACATACATGGATACTTGTCTTCATACTTTTTATACTTTTTTAGTTTGCTTTTAACGGATAGTGGTAAATCATTTACATCAAAAACAGCAGTATTGACGGAATTTTCATCAGATCTGTTAGCTCCAGCTTGAATGGTTGAATTGGCGTTGTCATCTTGAGGAGTGTTCGTTAATGGGTCGCTAGATTCAGCAGTAGAATTAGTTCCTGAAATATCGCCGCCAGAAGACTTGAACTCATTTTCCACGCTTTCCGTCGGGTTATCATTGTCAGCTGAATCAAATAGAAGCATAGTGTCTGCATCCGGTGTTTCTTTTTTCAGCAAATTAGCATTCTTTCGCAAAATAGCCGAAGCGGCCGACGTGGTTGTATTGGTATTCTCAGGATTATTGGCATTATTTTGAGGTGCATTAACCTTTGCTTGGATGTCGTCTGATAGGTTTTTACCTATTTGTGACAAACGAGAGAGCATCCTAAACTTTGCTCAATAAAAGTCGAAAGCAAACTATAATTATATCTCTGAGTCAGTCGTTGTTGCAATAATAAAATGAGTGGGAGTGGTATGGACAGGGTGAGGCTTGGTCGTGCGTGACTTGATTGAGTTTGGGACCCGAACCGTTGAGTGCTATACTGGAAGAGATTCAGACTATGATCTTAATTGCATTATTTTTAATCAACTATCAACAATCAAGCTAAAATAATGGTTAATAACGACGCATTTACCGTAAGTCTTTTAAACTCTAGAATTTTGTCAAAATATGTGGTTTTAAGGTTTTTCACATGTTCTAGTGATATGACTGGTAATCTCTTGTGTTTATTTACTTCTTTTCTATGCTGACAAATGCCTAATTTAGTCAACTTATTCGATTCCCCTCGAGTGCGATAAATGCTGTGAATCCGTGAAAAAAGCAATTAATACAGTATCTGGTGTTACCCAAGTCAACTGCGATCTTGCCAAACAATTCGTTTCTGTCACCGGGTTTGCTGCCCCTTCTCAAATTGTTAAATCGGTACAGGCAATTGGTAAAGATGCCATCGTGCGTGGTACTGGTGAGCCTAACTCGGCTGCCGTATGTATCTTTGAATCTTTTGATCCTAAAGATAGGAATTCTCCTGTCAAAGGTTTGGCTAGAATTGTTGCCGTATCTCCTACACAAACGTTGTTTGATATAACTCTTAATGGGTTACCTAAGGGTACATACTATCCTACCATTAGACAATCGGGAAACACTTACAAGGGCGGCGAAACCATGGGTTCCTTGTATGCAGACCTTGGAATAGTGGAAGTTAATGAGCCGACTAGTAGCGGTCTTTATTCTGGGCAATCCTTCCTCAAAAAAGAGTTACAAATTACTGATATTATTGGCCGGGGTATTGCCGTAAGCTCCCGCCCAAATGAATTAGATTCTAGCTCAGTTGTAGGGGTATTGGCTAGAAGTGCTGGTGTATGGGAGAATGATAAGTCTGTCTGCAGTTGTTCAGGTAAGACATTATGGCAAGAAAGACAGGACGCTATTGAAAAAGGAGTTAACTGAATCTAATTTTAGTCCCCCTCCTAAAGTTTAGCGATGTCTCCATATTTATCAAATATCAGTTCGATTGATTTTAATTAAGCTTGTGAATAAATTACCAAAATCATAATCTGCTGTTTCGATTTACATATGAAAGATTGATGGTGATCATGTATTAACTATATATACCATACTGAAAGATATTATTGACCGACTCTGGTCGATTTTTAGAGATGGTAACTAGAAGATTATCAAAAAGGGAAATTTTAACTAAATGGGCTTTCAGCCGAAAATATAGTAAAATAAAAATAAAAAAACAATCTTATTTTATAGATTGAATACTACGTGTCGATAAGCATATTGAAGCAGGTCTGCGTGAGAGCGTGTGTTAGATTTGTATGATGGTTTCAATTAAAGGTGCTCTATATAAAAAATTCTTGTCAAAATAAAAGGTAAATACACCTGTAAGCTAAAATACCACATACCATAATATAATCATATTAAAGAATTGTGCGGAATGTATCGTTCACTCTCTCGAGTGTCTTGACACGGAGACAGCAACAAGTAAATAAGGTAGTTTATCGTTTCGTGGGGACTATGTTAGTCTTGAACATATGATAGACAATAATCAACCCCATGGTAATAATGCCAATTGAGAGAGTAAGAGTGTTGAGTTGGTCGTCGGAGATCATTGGTATTGGTTGATTTGTATAAGAGAAGACGGTTGATTTGATAGTTGTCTGATAGCTAAAGGTTTAATAGCCTACAGGTAAACTGTTAGGTCCCAATCCACGACAGGCGGGCAGAGGCATTCCTGTATTTTCATAATCTAACGATCTGCAATAGATAAATGAGGACAATGAGTTCAGTTTATCAAAAAAATATCGACGAAAACCTAGAAGTAGCTAATATACCTCCCTATTTGTGCCAAAATGATCAATATATAGCTGAGAAGTTCGCTCAGCTCTTATACGAAGAGGATCAACGGTTCCACCCATCGTCCAAGTATCGTATGGATGTGGGCACTAATAGTATTAACCGCGATAGAAATCGGTACAATAATATTTTTCCCTGGGATCATTCTCGAGTGAAGCTCACTAGTTATAGTAATGACTATATTAATGCTTCTTATATTACTCTTAATTTCAATTCACAGTGGGGTGGAAAATCATATATCGCTTGTCAAGGTCCCACACCTAACACTATTGGCCATTTTTGGCAAATGCTCTGGGCCCAGGCCGAAAGATATAATAGCCCCGTGGTTATTATTATGCTTACATCTTTGGAAGAGGGCCCTAGAGGGAAATGTGCTAAATATTGGCCAACTAACCCTCGTGAATTGATAAAGTTCACATTTAATGATGTGGCATGCCCTTTTGACTTAGAAATTAGTGTTACAAGTTCTTATGATGACTTGGAGACTCAGTGCTCTATAACGAACATTCAAATAAAGTCCACCATTCACAAGACAGGCGATGTATCGGTACAAAAATGCCATCATATATATTACACGGAATGGAGCGATTTTTCTAAGCCCTCTGCCTCATCCAGTATCCTTCCCATTATAAAGAAGGCGCACTCTTTAAACACTAGCGAATCACCACTGGTAGTCCATTGTTCGGCAGGTATTGGCCGCACAGGTACCTATATAGCTATTGATTATCTATTGTCCTTATTCGATAAAGGAGTCTTAACCTCTTTGAATTCTAATTCAGATTCAGAAGACGATGATCTTGTTTACAAGGCAGTCAACATACAACGTGAACAAAGGTATGGTATGGTTCAAACTCATGATCAGTACAAGTATATATACACCGTTCTCAAACAGGCTCTATTAAACAAGTCCTCTAGTGTCTAGATAATTCTATACTCTAATATCATCCTTTTTGTATTATTTAAACATAATCCTAGCTTGAATTTTCAATTTCTTCAGTCCGGTAGACTTTCCCTTGAGCCACAATTGTGCATTGTAGTCTACATTAATTGGGACCTCGTACTTTTCCGAGTCGCGCTCACCGTCACTTTTTGGATTCCCTACGCGTCCCCCAGCCCGTGGGTGAACTTAACTTGGTGTACTGGTCATCATTAAGTTGAACAATAGTAGTTACTATTTTTAAAATCAAATCGACTCAGATTTCGTATATAGCGCATATCGAATGATGTCTAAACTATTCAGGAGCAAAGATGGAGCTCAGACTGAGTTTTTCATTCCTATGAAGCTCAGTGATCGCTACGAAATAATGGAACTCATAAAGGTAGGTATAGCTTAATATTAAATTTAGTATTTGTGTTGAAATGGATCTAACAGGTTTTCCGAATTCTTTTGCTATTAAGGAGCATGGTGGTAAAATTACAGTTAGGCGTGGAGAAGGCATTGTGCATATCGGATCCCCAGACCAACATATAGATATAATGGGCAGAAAATACACGTAAGTTGAGCTCTATTCTAATTAAGAAATGCATTACGGATTTACTGATTGATCTAACTCTATTAAAGATTATACTCTTCAGAATTGATTCGAGACTCCGTACGTACTGGAACCTTCAATCTTGAATCAGATGACCATGTTATTGAAAAGCCATATCATGCTAGCTTCACTTTATCTCCTCAAAAACTGAACTCTGGCAATCAAGGGAAATACACCCTTATTTCAGGAAGCAATTTAACCAGCCTTAAAGGTTCTTACAATATCAATGAGACCTCTAGTATTTCTGAGACATTGAGTATATCTGACCTTAAGGAGCAGGCAAGGCAAACTAACATCAATGACTCCCAATTAGAAGATAGCATTATTAAAATTCAAAACTTTGCTGTCAAAGAATATACTGCAAAAAAAAAACGGCTCTCACCACTTTTTAGGATATCTACACCGAGTTCTGGCACTTCAAAGCCAAGCCTGGATATTCGACCTGATGGCACCTTGGCCAGAGCGGTCTCTAGTGTGTCGAATATGAATATGCATTCGGACACTATTCAATTAAGTGATCATGTTTCGGTTAAACAGGAGTATCCCGAGCTCGGATATGAGGTGATTGATGGTGAGAGAGTCAAAAGAAAGAAAATTGTTCACGCAGGTATTGTTGATTTAACTGATGATAACTTGAACTTCACCGCTTCTATCAATTCATCACCGATAAAAGGGTCTACTAGTCCAGCTTTTTCGATAGCTTCCTCCTCCATGGCAAATATCTCTGCTTTATTCAAGACTGCAGCCAGTGAGCCCTACTCGTCTGCTATGCCGTTTGAAATTCTATCTAAAGGTCACAAGAATGCTATAAACTCACCATTACCAGCTGAAATTACACGTTCATATTCTGGATCAAATTCTGGGGCTGTTCTTAACCCCTTAATGAAGCACTCTTCTACTATTGACCCTCAAAATAATCAGCATATATCTCAAACACAAGAAATTCCAAGTTCATCAGAAATTCAACTAGGAAAAAATTCTAGTGGGATAAAAAACTCAAATGTTTTTATGATTGGGGATTCAAAATCACAGCCCGAACACCCGAGAACTACAATGAATAATAATATGGAAAGCTATCCTAGTAATGATGGATTTGAAGTTGAAAATATAAATGCTATAGGTCCAGGTAATGCCAAAAAAAATTCAATAGAGACGTCACCTGCAACAGCGCCTCTTGAGCTCCAAAATACTGGTCCGGAACTAGAAACTCAGTCGTCTCCCGCAAAGTTGAATAATAATGATAAAGATTTGACTACAAAAGTTCATGACAACAAAGAGTTAGATGTTAATTTACCTACAAAAACTCCTAACGACGCCGAGCGTAATGATGAAGACGGGTTTGATTCCGCTTACCTACCTTCAGTACCAGCGTCGCCTATGCAGAGTTCTTTGCTGGAAAAACCCTTTCAGCCTAGCAAATATTTATCACGAGGTAAGAAATTCAATCGACTAGATGAGAATTTCTCTGTGCCTTTTGAGTCAACTTTTGAAAACATATCAGAGGCTACAGGGCAAAATTCAAAACTTTCTGAGAAGGACTCAGGTACTGATACTAACAAAATTTCATCTGGTTCGCCTAAAGTACTTGACAACTCGTATCAGAATAATGGTAAAATGCCTAAAAAGACGAGAAACAGAGCTTCAAGAACTAATACTGCTTTGAAATCAGGTATGAAGGTTTTACAAAAATCCCCAGTTAACAATAAAAGTGATACTAGCGAAGTGGTCCGAGGTTCTAATGGAAAATCAAAATCTTTAATTGAAGATGTTGAAAAGAAGTTAAAAAACCCGAATGAAAATAAAGCAAGAAATTCCAAAGCTCGTGTATGGACCATAGCAGAAGATGACAAATTATTTCAAGGATTAGCCCACTACAATCTTGATATTGAAGATTCCAATACGCTAAAGGCTTTAAAAGATATGGTATGTATTGTGACGTTTGTTTTTATCAAAATGTGTTTTTCGTTATTTCTAACAATGCGAAAAATTTAATAGTATAAGCCTCCATTTACGGAAGATGAAATAAGAAACCGTTGGAGTGTCATTAAAAAAGATCCCAACTATATGAAGAATCTTTTTGATCGTCCCTTCGTACGAAGTATTACATTCTTTGGTGGTGAAAAGAATATTTTCAAAAAAGGAAACCTTGGTCGAAATCGGTAAGTTTCTGTTAGCTAAGGTTAATTGGCAATGTATTCATTTGTTTGTCTATATTTGAAATCACGATTTCTAACTTTTAGCGCTTCGATTCTGGCGTTTGATTCACCATAGAAAACGAGTTTTATATAATAGTTTTGAGGATAAAATTCTCTGCCATTTTGTGCGACTTTTCAAGCCTTCATCGAGTGTTGACACTCCGAATTCTACTTTTTTCGAATTGGAGAAACGAGTAAGTCTTTTTCTTATTTTTCTGTTATTGCTGTCCATCTTAATTTTATTTTGTCATATCTATAAGTTTGACTTTTCTAACGTGGTTATCCTTTTTTTTTCTTTTAGTTTCCGCAACATACCCTTCATTCTTGGAAGGAAAGATGGCTTCGAACTTTACGGTTTCAAGTGTCAGTAGAAAAACCACATGCTGTCACAATTGGGGAACTGATTAAGTACTCAAATGAACTCAATGACTTGTTTCCTGGAAAATCATTTTGCTTAGTTAATCCCCACTATACTAGTTTGTTTTATGACTCAACGGCTCAAATATTGGAAAATGAAAGTGTTTTACAAAGCTCAATAACTTCCAAGAGTTTAAAGAAAGAAGCTTCACCTTTAGTTGATGATGATGTCTACGAAAAGCCGAATTTGACAGTTACTAATGAAAGCAGTGGAATCAATCCTTTTGCCAAGAGATGGCCACGGGATACTTTTGATAATGCTGAGCAAGATAGTAGAAAGTTTTCTCTTATATCTAATCCTGATGATCATCTAGGTAGGAAGCCATATAAAAAAACTGGATCGCTGACTTTATATGGAGAGGCTACAATAGTGAACAACAAACTTAACGAAAGCGAATCTGTCACTCCCACTGCAAACAACTATGATGCAAGTCAAGATGATTTATTCTCTCAATTCGCAAATAATCTTGATGCTCGTGATAGCCAATGGGAGGATAGCCAAAATGAGGATCCAAAATTATCTATCAAAAGTATTGCAGCTGCTGAAGATGATATACATGGTAATACCCAAACACGTTTATCTCGAGAATTATTTAAAGAACGCCAAGCATCTATTGATTCTATTAGTAATGAATCTATAAGAAATCCCTTTTTGAATGATACATACTCACCTAAACCTCAAGAAATCCCTAGTAGTGTGAATATGTTGACCCCAGAAAATAACATACCAAAAGATAGACATGCGTCATTCTTTTTCAATACGAAGCTACTTGAAAGCCCTGTTACTACACCCACCCATTCACAAGCCTTGAGGCCCGATATGGTCAAGCTAAAAGGCACAGCTAGAGTTCTCAAAAGACTATTTAAGAGATGCGACAATACACTAGATGATATTGTAGAGCAAATGAAGGTTTTATATAATACTGACGAAATAACGGTTTTGGGTTCAATCGTGTCTACTTCATTTTCTTCTGAGCGATGTCATGAGTATTTGAAGTACTTCGTAGACCATGATAATTGGCCTCCTTTGAGTGAAAGAAAACTTGGGTGGTGGTGTCCTGATCATGATAAATTAATCTTATCTTCTAGTATGAAGAAAGATTCCGACGAAATTGAATACTTGATTGAGTTACATGGGTATAACTGTACTCAGTTTAGACTCAATTTTATTCTTATAGTTTTCATTAAGATGGAGCATAACTTACCAGCCAAATTAAATTATATTTTGGAGCGTTATAATGTCGGATGTGAGTTCTTTTGTGATTTATTGGAAGCCACATTTGACCTTTGGGTTACAATTGATTACTTGGAGAAGTCAACATATCGATCTAAAGTCCCAACACTTCCTGGATTTTGGTCAATGGAAGAGTCAAGGGCAATAATTCACGGGACGGACAAAGAACTTCTTGAGGAATTGAATTTATTCCATGGGCCCTCTGAAGTTGCGTACCGTAGACAAATGTTACTTGTCTTGGAAGCGTTTTCCCGTTCGATGGCGGCTAGTCGGACTTGATTTGTTAGCTGTGGTTTTGTTACTTTTTATCAACCAAAAACTGAATCGTTACTTTAGTTTTTATTGCAAAATATATGGACTATGTAATATTATTTTTATCATATGAGTTTTTTCTTAAAACCTGATCTATATAAACTTTATTTTCAATTTCCGTGAGGCTCATCAGTCATGAAGTGGTATATGCATTTTGTGATTAGTCATCAATATTGTACGTTAGTCCTACAACCTATACTGCCCCATCAATATCGATTGAGGGCTAATTTATTTGACAACCCCCTCAAAACCAATCTGCAAACCTTTCAAGTGTAAGTAATAGATACAATGGATCACGAACCTACTAATAAGGGCGAAGATTTAGAATCTAAGGCAAAAGATGATATTTTTAGCCCCGAAGAAGTTGTCTCGTTGGTTAATAAGGAAGCTATTTTATCTGAGAGTCGGAGCCCTTCGATGATATCAGAAGAGGAAAAGTCAAAAGACGGAGATAATAATAAAAATAAAAAAAACGGAGAGAAAAAAGAGGAAGAAGAGGAAGAAGAAAAAGCTAGGCCGGGAATTTTTGAAGTTGTAGGTTCCGATAGTGAACCTCTCCCTGAAACTAATGCTAAAGCTGAAATAGCAGAGTCCCCATCCCCAGTTATGAATGTTACCGATTCCCCTATTGAGAAAAGCATTGAAGTTGAGGAAAAAATATCAAGTGAATCTAAACTAATTCCACTGAACTCTAGCATTACTGTTCTTGTTTCTAAATCCGAGGAAGCATATACGATTCCCGATCAACAACCATTATCTCAGCAGTCAGTTGAAGAAAATAAACTACAGGAGCAAGAATATCGGCCTTGGTCTTTGTATCTTCAACGTGCTGTTGCAAATGTAGAGCAGACTCTCGATAAAGTCCTACAGGAGTCTTCCGATTCAACCGATCCTGTGGTCAAGTCCACTCCTGCATTAAAATTGGTAGATTCTCCTACTATAGATGTTTCACTGTCTTCGCCGTTACCTGTTTCTGTGCCCAGTAATGTGTCTTCTTCTCCAAAAATTAACTCTACCCCAGTAGTTGCCACTAAAAAAAGATTGACTATGCAAGAAAGGTTGGCTATGGCTGTCAAAGCAGGCAAATCTGGTAAGGGTAATAAAAATAGAGTTGTAAGTAATCCAACTACACCTGATAATGGCGATACTTCCCGCGTAACTAGTCCTAGCCTAGATATTTCATCTGAGTTAGTTAAACATACTGATAAATCATCTGTGGAAATAGCTCATGGTATAGAGACACAGAATGGCGATCACGTGGAAAATAGAAGTGATGTTGTTACTGAGCTACTTTCTACTGCAGTTTCACAGGAAACCCCTGTAAATTTAATGAAGCTTACTGATGAGTCGGCTCAGGTCAATGTAGCAGATGGAGAAATCCTAAATTCTTCAACCGGTAAGGCTCTTACACAAAGTAATAGTTCTAGTACACTTGAACCGACTGGTTTTGTCGCTTCAACTACAAGTGTAAATGAATCTGTTGATGCCAGTGAGGCGCTTACACAAAGTAATAGTTCTAGTACACTTGAACCGGCTGGTTTTGTCCCTTCAACTACAAATGTCAACGAATTTGTTAATGCTAGTGAGATTTTACACACGCGTGAGGAATTGGAACTTCTTGTTGGACAAACCCAAAGTGACTTATCAGCCCAGGAATCCAGGTATCAGTCGGAAATTTATGCTGCAAATGAAAAGATTGATGCTCTGGAAAAAAAGCTAAAATTTTTAGCCCAGCAAGAGGCAGAAAGAGCGCATAAACAAATAAACAAATCGAGTGGTTTCGAAAAAAAGATGGCGGAAAAAGAAGAGATGATTGCGCTTTTAATGGAAGAGGGCCAGGCTCTTTCTAAAAAGGAATTAACCCATATGAACACTATCAAGAAATTACGTCAGGAAGAGCGTGAAAACCAACGGTTTTATCAAAATTATAAGCAAAAATTAGAAGTTTCAGAGTTAGAGAGGTTAGAATGGAAGGAAAAAGCAAGAAGATTTGGTGAGATTGATAAACAATTAGCTGATAAAAGTAAACGTTTTACAAAACTTGAAAATGATTACGAAAATATTAGAACTGAATGTGAACAATTCAAGGATAAGTATAATCAACTCAAGGAAGCAAATCTGGAAGAGGAAACTCGTGTCCAAAACGAGCGTATCCAGGCGGAGCATGCCAAGGTCGAGGACTTGCAAAATAAACTTGATGATTTAAGTGCTAGCTATGAATCTGACAAATCTTTGATGGAAAAGCAAATTAAAGATTTAACCGATGATTTACGTAGGCAAAAGGAAGCATTTAAAGTGGTAGAATCTGATCTACGGACTGATCTTCAAACACAAGAATTCCGTGTCGAGTATTATAGAGCTAAGGCGGAAGAATTATCCAGTAATTTAGGTGGAGGCGATAACCATGCTAAATATTTAAGAAAGATTGAGACTTTACAAAGTCAGCATGAAGCCGCGTTGGAAAATTGGAATACTTTAGAGCACTCGTTTAATACCAAGATTTTGAGACTGGAGACGAATCTGGAGGAATCGAAAATTTCTGAAGACGATTTGAAAAAGAAACTAAAATCTTTGAGCTTAAAACATAGGAGCGTTTTGGAAAAAAACCAAGGATTGAGTGATAAGATTCAGAATTTGGAATTCGACGCAGTTACGTGGCAAAATAAAGCTTTCTCACTGCAGTCCACTATCTCATCTTGCGAGGAAATTATAAAAACCCTGGAGCTTGATCTATCTGATCAAGAAAAGAAATATACTTCAACTATTGAAAAGTTAGAAGATGAAAGGAACAAAGCTATCAAAGATCTTCAGAATACACCAGCTTTGCCATCACCTTACAGAGGGCCAGACTCGATGTCATTTGGCCCATGGGGTGGTTCGCCGTATATTTCTAATAGCAGAAAAGTAAGTTTGACCGGAGAGTTTGGTGTGGATACGTCTTTTTCCTCTAGTGGGAGAGCTAGTATGGGGCATATGTCACCAATTTCATCGTTCTTCGATGTCCAATCGATGGGAACAGCCCTTTCTTCGAAAAGAACATTTACGCATCCAGAATTTGAGGAAGGACAAGATAATCAAGATAATGTGAGTGAAACCCATAGTGAATCTGGGTCTGTTGGTAATTTGGGGCAACGTTCCAAGCTTAGAGATTCAGCGTCTGCTTCAACAGTTGGCGGCAACAATGGTGGTCCGTCAATCCAATTAGTTGGCAAAATGAGTACTATGATTAGAAAATTAGAAGCTGATTTGGCAGGTGTAAGGAATGAGCTAATGAGAACAGCCAAGGCAAAGGACGAAGCTTGTGATGAAGTATTGAAATTAATAGAAGAGAACCAGCATTTTAAGGAGATTAGTGCTAAATCTCATGAATTAGAGAAAAAACTAACCGAAATGGAAATTCGAGAAAAAATGACGCTGGAAATGCTAGGCGAGAAGGCTGAGAGGGTTAAAGAGCTTCAAGCTGATGTACAGGATTTAAAAGAAATGTATACAGTTCAAATTGTTGAATTGGTCGATCAGCTCAACAGAAAGTAATTAAGACTGCCAAGAAAAGCCGTTATTGCCCAACATTAATGTGTTTTAATGGATTCGGAATAGAACAAACTGTATAGATTATATATACATATAATAAATCATAAAACAATAAAAAAGATAATGTTTATAGATATGCAGCGTCAAGTTGGTCTAAAATCAGTTGTTGCCTTGAGCTACAGCTTGGAAAGTGTGGTCTTCGATATCTATTTGTTCCCAGGGGTAAGCAATCCATTGATCAGGAACAGTTCTAGCAGCAAGATACCTACCTTCGGTTAGCATATCCTCAGGAAGCTGGGCATTCTTAGGTTTGTCCTTATTATGCAGTACAAAGACGAAGAACTTAGTGTCTTCTTCAGATCTACCAAGCTTAGCAGCTTGTTCCTTAACATCCTTTTCAAGTTCAGACACAGCGTAGTGCAAGGTAGTTCTGGTATCATCAACTTCATCAACAATAACAATGTGCTTGCCAATAAGATCAACGGTATGAGTACTAGAGAAATCCAGCCACTGAGTACGAACAACCTCAACTCCAGCAGATTCAACGCCATTGTCAGTTCCGAAATCCTCATAAAGAGACAAGCCAATAGCTTGTATAGGAATGTTTTTGGAACCGGGCTGCTTAAGAAAAGTACGTAAAATACGGGCAGGAATAAAACCGCCACCGCCTAATTTATGTGAAGAATCACTAAGTTAATATGGGTACAAATTTATATATTATACCAGTTATACCAGACACGAATCATTACCTACCAATGGCAATCATAAGATCAGGTTTGAACTCCTTAATGACGACAGCAGCTTCTTGACATAATTTGTGAATGTTATTATACGAAATATAAATCTTCTCGACCATTTTGAATACGGTTTTTGTTACGGAAAGTTTCCTGTTAAATTTGTAAATGCCGGGGATAAACAAATTCCTAAATATCATTTTAGGATATAATAGTCCACCATTGACTAGTAGGCCTACTATCACTTATGTCATCCTATCTTCCTTCAATTTTTAACTATAACGTCTTTATCCGAAGTATAACCGGGTAACTTGGGATAAAATATGAATTTGGCCCGAAAAATGAAAAAAATAAATAAAAATGAAAAAAAAATAGAAGACTTAGTTTTTCTTTCGTAAAGGTTATTGACACTCAGATAGGTTCGCGTGGATTACTCTTTTTACAAAATTTTGTTACGTTTGTATATATTTCCTGATCCTTGTGCTGTGCTGAAGTATTCCGTTTTTTTTTCGAATCGCTTCATCAAAACTCTGTAGCTTAATCGCCAGTCTAATTAGCATTTTTCCATAGCTCGCTCCACGCCTTTCCTCCTAAGTTGCATATAAAGTTTGGATTATATGAACTATCAATAATGTCCTCCAATACTCCCCTTATCTCCTCGAAATTCGACAAGTCTAACACCCTGTTTGCTTCTGCCATCACTGCTCTTGACGTTAATAAAGTTAGAGTTCAATCGGTTGGCTCTGATAAAACCTTTTCTTCTGAACTCACTTTAGACAAGAATGTTTCAGTGCAGAGCATCTCTTGGGCAAGCACCACAAGTCCTAATAAAAAAAACGATCCTAAAAAGCGTAAAACAACAGAATCTCAGATCGATGACAACCAGACTTCGGTAGTTGCCATTGGTACGAATAAGGGTGAGATATTATTATATTCTCCTGCTCAAGCGGCTGTTATTTCCACCCTTGCTGGTGAGCACACTTTCCCAGTTACCTCCTTCGCTCAAAAGTGGTCTTGTGACACTAACGGTCAAATCGTTGAATGGGATATTTCTAAAAAATTTTCTACTCGATCCTTCACATTTTTTGATACCGAAGTTCGCCATATTAAGCCTATCTGTGACGATAAGTTGCTTATCGCCTCGCATACTATTTATCTTGTCGATCCTGCTGATGCTTCCAAGCCTATTGCGCAATTTCCTGGCCATGTCTCTCAGGTTCATAGTATAATCCCTTCCAACGCTAACAGCGAATTATTTTTAACAGCAGCTGATAATGATAGATTTGTTAATATTTACTCGATAAACTCTCAGAAGAATGTGGGTGTTTTAGTCGCTCAATCTAACATCAAGTCCATGACTCTTTCTGAATCAGATGATTCCTTGGCTGTTGTCACTGAGGACGGCCTTGTGGAAATTTTCATCAACCCTTTTGTTGCCTCTTCTTCACTTGTTGGTAGACGTAGTGCTGCAGTTTCTTCCAAGGCCTCTATTTCTCAATTCAAGATTGTTCGGCCTGTCGTTGGTGTTAAGAAGGATACTGTTTTTATTGATAATGTTGCTATTGAGGAGAACCAAATCATTGTTACATGGGTTGAAAATGCCGCCAACTCCACTTTTGATAAAATCCCTTGGAGAGACGAAACTGGTAGAACGATTGAAGGTTTAATTGAGACTACTAAGGCTAGGCAAACCACTATTGGTGCCGCTGCTGAACGTGCCACGAACGCTATTGATTCTGCTGCTCCTCAAGGTTACGCTGAGTCCCATGCCATTGTTACTGCTGGTAATAACGTCGCTGAATTATCTAGTGACGAAGAAAATGAAGATGAAGATCAAGACAGTACTTTAGCTGAGCGTCTTGAAGCTCTTGGTGTCAGTAAAGATTCGGAAGAGTCCAAAAAGAGTATAACCTCCAAGCCTCAATCGACCGATAAGGCTCCCTCTGCCGGTTCCTTAACTGTTATGCTTAGTCAAGCTTTAAAGACCAACGATCACTCTTTGCTTGAAGCCTGTCTTGCTTCGCGGGACGAAACTGTTATCAAAAATACCATCGAGCGTCTTGATTCATCCCTGGCCGTTAAGTTACTTGAAAGGCTTGCTGAAAAAGTGTCCCGTGCTCCCTCAAGGTCCGGACAACTGAATATTTGGATTAGATGGGTTATGGTCACTCACGGTGGTTATCTTGTCTCTTTACCTCATTTAATTAAGACTTTAGGTTCATTGCATATCACTCTGTCTAGCCGTGTTTCTACTCTTCCGAGATTATTAGCTCTTCAAGGTAGGTTAGAAATGCTTAACGCGCAAATGGAATTAAGACATGATATCCTCAACTCGAGCAAGAGGATTGGTGAAGATGATGATGACGAAGATGATGAAGCAGAAGTCGAATATATTGAAGATGATGAAGGTGTGTATCTTAATGGTGAAGATTCTGATGATGAGGATGACTTTGAGGAGGATTCCGATGTTGAAGATGAAGATATGCAAGAAGATGGTTACATTGGCCTTGATGCTGAGATTGATGATGGACCTAATGGTGAAGAAAGTGAAGGTGCTTACAGTGATCTGGAGGTTGATGATAGTGAAGAAGTAGAAGATTTGAGTGAAGACAATAGTGAAAGTGAAGATGAAACTGAGACTAAGGCTAAGCTCCTGAAGGCTAAGGCTAAATTAAATGGACGTAGGTAATTAGAAGGCTATGCCTTTTTTATCATGATCTTCTCTTATTATCCGTTATCTTTCTTTTTGTTCCTCATTATCCCTACGTCGCGCAGACTTCCCATCCTTGTAAATTATCAAACCGTATATATATAAATGTATGTAATTTTTTCGTACTCTTTGTACTTGCTTACGTTTTCTATAGACTATATGTGAAAATATTAAAATTAACGAGCCAACTCATATAAGTTATCAGCTTTTCTTTCCTATATTAAGCGTGACGAATAATAGATATAGGCGGAGTTTCTCACACCGGGTAATTTTTGAGTATCAATCATTCAGTTCAGTGAATGCAGCCTCAGCCCAATAATATCTACTCTTTTTATTTTTGATCTGTATCATTACGCTAGTAATGAGTTTAAATAAACTAGGTTATTCTTATTAATTGTCATTCTACAATCTTTATTTTCATATTACAGTTTTCTAGTTTAAACTGTGAAGGATTCGCTTTTCCTTTTATTTTTATTTTCTGTTTACAATGTTCATGGAAACTCGGGCCGGATCCCTGTTTAGCTGGAGGTATATATTTTTTGCCAGTATTATCCTAAAAGCCTACTTTTCTCTTTCGTTGTCATATATCCATCCTGATGAGCACTTCCAGGGACCTGAAGCTATTGCTGGTTAGTTTTTTTGCTGTTTAAGTGCTGGAAAATCTGCAATTGGGCCTGATCTCATTTTTTGACTCAATTACTGACCTTGAATATTTTTTTCTCTAGACGAGGTATTCGGTTGGGCTACTAGAAAAACATGGGAATTTACCAGTGAAATGCCTATAAGATCATATCTGCCTCTGTGGATTTCATACGGAGTTCCTATGGCTATATATGATTTTCTATTCGGAGGTGGAAAAGAGGGTACTATTCGCCCATTATCAGCACTATATGCGTTACGTATCTGTTTTACGTTGTTTTATTGGATTCTAGGTGACATGGCAGTTGATCGTTTGATGCCAAACAAAACCGAAAAAACTAAGGCACTGTTTTTCATCGCTACTTCCTATGTTACTTGGACCTATCAATCGCACACGTTTTCTAATTCCTCAGAAACTGTCATCTTGTTATGGTGTTTGGTTATTATTCATGAATTATGCGAAAAGGAATCGGCGTTGTTAAGTAGGCATAGGGATTGTATTTTACTAGGCTGTTTTATTGTGTATGGAATATTCAATAGGGTGACTTTTGTCGCCTATTTGTTCTTGCCCTCATTCACTTTGCTAAAGTACTTTGGGCGATACCCTAGCACATTTGTTTCCTTTGCTTTTGCTGGCTTCTTTATGACAATACTAATGATTCATATTGATACAATGCACTATAAGTCTTCATCTTATGTTATCACTCCCTTGAATAGTTTACTTTATAACCTTGATTCATCCAACCTCGCCAAGCATGGCCTTCATCCTCGCATACATCATCTGACAGCCAACTTGCCAGAGCTATTAGGTCCCGCGATATTACTGCTATTTAGCAAGAACTATATTCGCACTCTACCTTTTCAATCTGCCATTTCGGGAATTGTTCTTCTTTCTATTCCTCAACACCAAGAAGCGAGGTTTTTGTTACCAGCCATACCGTTGCTTTTGTGCTGTTTAGATTTTACTACACTACCTCCTTATGTTATCAGAGTAGTCTTAATAGTTTGGTATTCTTTCAATGTTTTTATGGGTATCATGATGGGATTGTTTCACCAGGCTGGTGTGATTCCAGCGCAAGAGTTTATTTCACAGTACGTAAAGGATAATGGTAATAGTATAAATGGGGTTATTTATTGGCAGACATATTCACCGCCTATTTGGCTTTTGGGGATGAACAAAGGCTCGGTTAGTTACTTAACGTTGAACGAGGGTTCAGATGATGAGGTCAAGTATGCACCTATCTATGATTATTTGGATAGCTATAATTCTTCAGCCAATCAAGATCAATTAGTGATCAACGATCTTATGGGGTGTAGTGCCCTAGTTCTAGACCATATTTTTGAAATAATATCTCGCCAAAGCAATCCTATGAAAAGTTTTCTTTTTGTAGCTCCGATAGCTTCAGTCTCTCATAATGAGATGTTACAGGATTTGATATCAGAAACTACACTAATCGATCAAGGCACTTCTCAACAAAGTATCCGTCTTGAAAAGGTTTGGTCGACCTTTTTCCATCTTGGTTTAGATAATTTCGACATTAGTGACATCAGCACCTTCCAGCCCGGTCTGGGGGTATGGAAGATCCAGTATACGAGATGACTGGTGTTAATCTAACCCGGTAAGGCCATCACCGGGTCCTATTCAATGTTTATAAAGGGATCAGGGGATTGTTAGATAGTTTTTATCTTGAAAATTTTGTATATAATTTAAAGTAATGATTAATAGTAATTGAAGCAAGTTTAAGCTCAAATGTTCTTAGTATACTGCATATAGTTTAGTTATACGTCATACGGCATGTCTGGGCAATGGGCCCAGACGTAAAGACCCGCGGCTCCGCCTCAGTAAAGGACCCGACCTAAAATAATATAATAATGCCAATCCGCTCGTTCACTGCCTCCCTTCGATTTATCCTTCGTTTTCATTGCCTTGACAATTTCAAACTTCAACTACTTCAATTAACATATATTTCAAGAATGGGTCTCGCTAGTAAGTTAGCTGCTACACAAACCGCCGGAGCCGCTGCTCCTGCAGCTGGTGCCACACCACAAACACAGCCGCCCGCTGCTCCTTACAATAGCTATCCCTCGCAGCCTTCTACTTCAGGTGCTAGACCCCCATATCCTACCGGAAATAGCTCAGGTACTCAATCACAGACTCCAGTTAAAAGCCAGTACGGTCAGCAGCCCCACCAAGGTCAATATGGTCAACCTCCTCAATATGGTCAACCTCCTCAGGGCCAATATGGTCAGCCCCAGCAAGGCCAATACGGTCAACCTCCTCAGGGCCAACATGGCCAACCTCCTCAGGGCCAATATGGTCAACCTCCTCAAGGCCAATACGGTCAACCTCAACGTGGGCAGTATGGTCAACCTCCTCAAGGTCAGTATCCTCCTGCCCAACCTCAACAGGCTGCGTATAGTGTTGCGCCTACTGGTCAGCCTCAAACTGCTGCTGGTAATCCCAATTATCTTTCACTGTTGCAAGCCGCCGTTGCTGAAAACAACTTGCAGAGATTCTACTCCCCTCAAAGTCTACAGCAAATTGCCTCTAGTATTTCCTCTCAAATTCAAACTATTTCACAGAACTGGAATATCCCTATTGAAATTGCTACTGATTTAGTTCGTTTGGCTTTATATGATATTGTCTTATTTGTCGATGACTCTGGCTCAATGGCTTTCGAAGAAGGTGGAGAACGGATTGACGATCTCAAATTGATCATTTCAAAGGTCGCCTACGCTGCATCCTTGTTTGATAGTGATGGTATTCAAGTTCGTTTCCTCAATAACCGGACCTTACAAGGTGATAATATCACTAGTGAACAACAGGCCTCTCAATTGGTAGCACAAGCTAAATTCTCAGGCTTAACCCCCTTGGGTACCAATTTGCAAGCAAAGGTTCTAGAGCCTTTAGTGATTGGACCTGCTAGATCTAACCGACTAGAAAAGCCTGTATTGGTTATCACAGTTACAGATGGTCAACCCGCAGGTGAATCCAGTGACAAGATTTTCCGGGTTATTAGAGAGACTAAGAATGCCGTTTCCTCCTCTCAATATGGTCCTGGTGCTGTGGCGTTTCAATTCGCTCAAGTCGGTAACGATATTAAAGCCCGACAATTCCTGGCTCAGTTAGATACTGACCCTCATGTAGGTGGTATGGTGGATTGTACCAGTAACTTTGAATCTGAACAAGATGAAATGGCTGCTCTAGGTGTCACTTTAACCCCTACTACTTGGTTAGTTAAGCTACTTATGGGTGCCATTGATAAGTCGTATGATGAAAAAGACGAAACCACTGGTCGCTAACTAGGCTAGAAAATGAACAAAAAAGAAAAGAAATTTAGCGCACTGGCTAATAATAAAAGACTTATTTTTTGTAAACTAATCATCTATGAATATTATTTATTTTGCTAATATCATAACTTATTTAACTAAATAATCAAATTAAATTCTCCAAACTTCTACCATTGACACTGCTTATTGTATCTGTAGTGAATTTAAAGCAAAAGTAAATATAACCCTAACCTGTGCCGCTATCTCAAATCTTCGAATCCGCCTTCACTGACTTCCGTCGCCACCTTCCAGTCGACGGTTATTATCATCAATCCCACTATAGACTGATCCTAAATAACAGAATATTTGCTTCCTCAACCATTTAATTGATCGATTGTTTCTATTTTCTGTCTTTATTTTCGCTTTTTCACCCTTTTTCCTTTTTTTATCAGTTGGCAAGAGGTTATATTTTGATACTCGGATACACACTATATATAAGCACACCAACCCCAGCTTATTATCATGGATCAATTGAGCTCAGCAACTGTTAGTTCAACCACTATGGCTCCTAATGACATTGGTCTGGCTGCTAATTCGGGCTCAACTAAATATGCCACATTGACAACGCAGGCTGGCAATGCCGATCTATACGGTAAACTTAAGAAACTCGAGAAGGAGTATGAATTTTTGAGTCTACAAGAAGAATACATTAAGGATGAACAACGTCATCTTAAGCGCGAACTAGTTCGTGCGCAAGAGGAAGTTAAGCGAATCCAATCGGTTCCTTTAGTTATTGGTCAGTTTCTGGAACCTATTGACCAGCACAGTGGTATTGTTTCTTCCACTACTGGTTCCAATTACGTGGTTCGCATTTTATCCACTCTCGACCGTGAATTATTAAAACCTTCAACTTCTGTTGCTTTACATCGTCACTCAAACGCCTTAGTTGATATCTTGCCACCGGAGGCTGATTCCTCCATTTCCATGTTGGGAGCTGATGAAAAACCCGATGTTACTTATGCTGATGTAGGTGGCTTGGATATGCAAAAACAAGAAATTAGAGAAGCGGTTGAATTACCTCTGACACAGTTTGAATTATATAAACAAATCGGTATTGACCCTCCTCGAGGTGTCTTACTTTACGGTCCCCCTGGCACTGGTAAAACCATGTTGGTAAAGGCCGTGGCTAATAGTACTACTGCTTCATTTATTAGAGTCAATGGTTCTGAATTTGTCCAAAAGTATTTGGGTGAAGGTCCTAGAATGGTAAGAGATGTTTTCCGTTTAGCTAGAGAAAATTCTCCTTCCATTATTTTCATTGATGAAATTGATGCTATTGCTACAAAACGTTTTGATGCTCAAACTGGTGCTGATCGTGAAGTACAACGTATTCTTATTGAATTACTTACTCAAATGGATGGTTTTGATCAAACTTCTAATGTTAAAGTTATTATGGCCACAAATCGAGCTGATACTCTGGATCCTGCTTTACTGAGACCCGGTCGTCTTGATAGAAAGATTGAATTCCCATCCCTAAGAGATCGTCGTGAGCGTAGATTAATTTTCAGTACCATTGCATCTAAAATGTCCCTTTCGCCTGAAGTTGATCTTGATTCGCTTATTATTCGTAATGACCCATTGTCTGGCGCTGTTATTGCCGCTATTATGCAAGAAGCCGGTCTTAGAGCAGTTAGAAAGAATCGTTACGTTATTCTTCAAGGTGATCTTGAGGAAGCTTACAGCAGTCAAGTCAAGACTGGTACTGATAAGGATAAGTTTGAGTTCTATAAGTAAGCCAAATTTTCGCCTCGGTGTATCATTTGTAATGTATTTTTTATAACAATATGTGTATCGTAATGCTTATATATATTGTGCTTAATACAGGTAGAATTACCTGTTTCCCAAGAAAAGATTTGTAATTAAAAATGAACGATTTTATGATTTCTTTCAACTTTTTATTTAACAGTCACTTGTGTATGTGTGTAGTCAGTTTCTATCCTATTTACATAAACCAATCATAACGGCTCAAATAAAACCAGATTTGAGTTAAAATTATTCCCCCTATAGTACCAAGAGACGATGCCGTCATTAATTCTAAAGCCCATTTTGAAACAAATGAGTTACTAATTGACATTAGCTCCACACCTCTGGTATATGCCTTGATGTATATAGTGTAATCAGACATTCGTTTCAAAGCGGTACAAATTGTCAAGATATAATTATCAAAATTCAGTCTTCCTCCAGCATTTTTAATTATGCAGTAAATATTAGAAAGACCCGGCACGCTTTCAGTCTCAGAGATAGATACCTCGTTAACATATAGCTCAGGGATTACAGCTTCGTGAATTTGTTCACTACTTTTAGGAGTTTCTTGTTTCCCTAGAACAATATCAGCCCCACAATTGAAACTGCCAATTGATTTGGAATCACTGGTTTTACTGCCACTAGCGGATTCTTCTGTTTTATCAGTTTTCGTATTGTTTAGGGTCAACCTATCCCTCTGCTTTTTCAGGGCCTCTTTGACCTTATCCCCAAAGGAGTTCACCAGGCGCTCCCTCCTCCAAGGCTCAACACCTAACTGAATAATAATAAATAATAGAATATTGAATATCATCACAGCTACAGTGCCCCCTGTAGAAGTTCGCCTGATTTTATCACTCCAAATCTGTTCTTCTTTGTACCTTGCCAATATTGATCGAGATAATTCTAGCTGAGCGTTGTCTAATTCTTTTTCTACCTCCTCTAGTTTTAACTTGGCCATCTTTTCTTCTTGCTCACGTTTATGCTCATTTCTATATAGGTTCGTAAATTTTTCAAGATCAGAATTTGACCATTCGTTTTTACGCTGCAAAAGGTCCCCCAACTGCCGTTGAGAGGTAGATCTTTCTTCAATAGCATGGGTATATATTTGATTTGCTTGACGTACTTCATTTTTCAGCATCTTAATTTTCAGACCTTGATCTTCAATGGATTGCTTCAGTTTCTCAATAGACGTGTAGCCTGTTATATCATTAAGGGTTTTACTAGCGGTGAAAACCTGAGACTGAATCTTTTGTAACTTTTTACCAACCCAATGCGTCAGATTCCTATTCTGAGTCTCCACATATTTGATACTATCTGGAATGATTCCATTTTTCAAGTTACTTTCAGTTGGTGATCCCCGGTTAAGTTGACCTTTAGACTCTTGTCCGGGTTTGGTCAGGTCAGTCTTTAAACATTTCGAGTAAAGTACAGCCCTTTGAGGCAGATGCGACCGGAATCGCACACTTTTTTGAATTATTCTAAGCATAATCAAGAATATGTCTTTCAGCGCCTCCGATACTCATTTAATTTTGCTCTAGTATTTTAACTAAACCAATATTCCAAAGCCACCGTTCGAATATCGAGTGTGTAAATACAAATGCCCAATATACAAGTCATTGTACATTCCCAACCCTATAGTTCGTAATTTGTAATGAATAATGCTTTGAACGGGTGGAATCAGTCCCAATAGCTAAGAAGTCTAACGAAAAAATACTATGGAGCCAGAAAAAAAACCATTATATCCAAAAACAACTTTTAGTCTTAAGGCGTTATCTACTAACAATCTGAATAGGTCAGTATTAGTGCAAGGAAATGCGTTTGATACGAGCTCTATCTCGTTGCCTGGCGTTCCCAGACCTTTGGGTCACGGTTCGGATGACGAAGATGAAAATGATTTAGTCATTGAAGGAGAGCAAATAGTGGAAGCTGTTGATCTATCTTCCTTTTCCCGTGGAAAGAACGAGGATGAGCTAGTAATTCCGGTGGTACGAAATAAAGACTGGAGGATAGAATCTTTAAAACGGCGTGGTGTCTATATTCCACCAAACCAGACACAAAAAGTTAATGAAGAAGATTATGAAAATAAAGACAGATTAGGCTATGGTATAAATAATATGCGAGATTCTTCAAATAATAGTACTATGACAGGGGGGTCAGTAGTTGATGAAGTGAGAATTGAGAGTCCAATAGCATCAAGCAGGTCGTACATAACTGATGAAGAGGCCGCAAGAAAGGCTCTGATCGAAGGCAATGAGATGACCGACGATAGCTTTGTATTGCCCTTACCTTCTTCTTCCTTATTTGATGGAGGAAATTTAACTGAAGAGGAGGCATATAAACGGGATATCGAGTCACGTCCAGATATGGCTTCCTTAGATGCTTATGCTCGTGTTCCAGTCGAGAAGTTTGGTGCTGCGCTATTGCGAGGTATGACAGAGAGGCCGAAAAATTCCTCGATAACAAAAACTGAAGTTCATGATAGTAAGAAAAAGGAGTACGAAGTTAAACAAAGGCCTTCTTTATTAGGTTTGGGTGCTAAGCCAATGTCGCATGCTGTGGAAGAGCCGGGATCTTGGGGTAAGGCGACCTCCAAGCGTTCAAATCGGGCCGAAAAAAGCTATGTTCCAGTTGTTTTAATTAATAAGACAACGGGTGAAGTGGTAGATGAAAATTGTGAGACAGACATTGTAAGAGAGAGTGTTGAAGATAAAAACAAAGAGTCTGGTGGTCCATCAACTAAGAAATCCGAATCAAATCGTGACTATCATCGAGACAAACATGGAGACAGTCGTCGGCGCTCTGAGGGTTATCGCGATCGAGAATCTCGTAGTAAACGTTACAGAACTTCTAGTAGAGAGAGGAGAGATCATTATGGTGATACTCATAGGGATCGTGACAGACAGTCGCGCACTGATCGTGATAGATATTCTCGCAGCGATCATGATAGATATTCTCGTAATGGTCATGATAAACATTCTCTTGGAGGTAGAGAAAGAAGTTCTCGCAGAGAAAATAACAGGTAGTTACACTAAAAATCACTATTGTAAGATATGGTCTAAAAAGAGAATGATTTATTGTTTTTAAGTGAGATAGTAGTCTATATACCAACTGTTTATTTTGGCTTTCAGAAGAAGGCACAAACTTAAATACTTCAATTTATGCTGATGTTCTGTGTATTCAATTTTTAGGAATAGTTTGAAGATAAATTTAGTCATAATAACAATAATTTAATTTCTATACGGCTTTATCTATGGTTTAACTTTCTGTAAGCTTGATGAAAGCTAACAATGTAAAGAAAGTGCAATTACACGTTTACCATCTTTTGTATTTGACTTTAAGTTCTTTGGGCTTCCTGGATAGCTTCTCTGAACTTTGCAATGAATGTGTCATTTTCTACCTTAGTACCAATGGACACTCTAATTCCACCTTCACAGCCAAATTCTTTGCCTCTAAATCTAACAACAACCCCCTTAAGCTCGGCTAAAGCAGAATAGACCTCATACGCAATCTTGCTTGAAGGAACGCCATCTGGCTTATCAAGAACTTCAAAAAGAATAAAGTTGGCGTCTTCACCACCGATGAACTTACCTACGCCAGGAATTCTGGGTAATTCTTTCAATAATCTAACACGCTCTTCAATAAGCAGAGTAGCATATTCCTTCATTATGGCGATACCTTCTGGGGAGAGAGCCCGTTCAGCAAATTGTGAAGCGGGTGTGGAGATATTGTAAGGAGCCTTCATGTTATTAAACAAGCTGGTAACCTCAGGAGACCCGAAACTCACGCCAAGACGAACGCCGGCCATACCAAAAGATTTGGATAGTGTTTGCATGACAACAAGGTTGGGGTACTTGTTGACATAAGGGGCCATCGATGAACCAGCAGGAGAAAAATCAATGTAAGCTTCATCAACAACAACAATACCATTCCATGTGGGGTGGTTGAGAACTTTCTCAATGTCTGATTTATCAATTAAGGCAGCGGTAGGATTACCGGGAGAACAGATGTATGCCACCTTGATAAGGGGATCGTTGCTGAGAGCCTCATTTACAGCATCAGGACGCAATTGGAATGCACCCTTGTCAGATGAAACTTCTAAATTAACCTTGACAACTTCAACATCGTTAATCTGAGCAGAAACACCGTACATGCCATAAGTGGGGGGGCATGTAAGGAGCTTATCTTTGCCTGGTGTACAGAAACATCTGATAATAGCATCGATAGCTTCATCGGAACCCACACCAAAGAACAAATTAGCAGGAGTTAATTCTGGGACCTCCAAAGCTTCGCCTATACGTTCCTGGTTACGGAAATTACATAATAGTTGTTTAACGGGTTGTTGATGGGGGTCTGGGTAACGGTTTAATTCCGATGACTTTTCTTGGGAATGGAGGTTGTGAAGAGCAGGGCCGTATGGATTCTCATTAGCGTCGAGAAGAACACCGTCTGTATAATCGCTATAAAAGAGAAAGAAAAAAGAAAAAAGAAAAAAGAAAAAAGAAATAGAAGATAATCAGGTTTCATTAGTTAATCGGTCTCAGTTTTTAGGTAGGGACCCCACTATTCGGCGGGATCTACCGCGGGAATTTAATTTCAATATACCTACTCTCTAGCGCAGCGGTAGGGCTCAAGAGCTAAAATATTAGGGCGAGCCAAAGTCTGTAGGTTAAAAGCCCCCATGATGAATCTTTTTATGAGAATCTCAGTAGAGTATTATCTTGATGGACGGGGAGAATCTTGTAAAATTAGGGGAATATCGCAAGTTTAATATATCTTGAAGCCTTAAACATGACTGATTTGGCGGTTGGGTCACTGCATATCCTACAATGAAGATTGGGTTACCCGGTGGATGATGTACTGTCTAGTCTGTATTTTTACTTTCCAGAGACCGCCATTAGACTATAGAGAACCCAACCAAACAAGGCGATTAGCACCGTGACTAATGACATCTCAACTGCTATTAGACCTTGACGAAACTACTACAGAGGTACGTATTGCTGTAAGGTTTGTGTTTGTAGTGGATATGTTTTAACACGGTTTTTCGAAATTTTGTAATTAGGATTGGGGTTTTAATGCTCTCGGCTCACATGGTGCCCCTCGGCTTGTAGAGCCGTACACTGAGTTACCTCGACGCCCAATATGTCTATTTGCCCTAGCAAACAAGTGCCAACTATTTGTCGCGGCCGGTTCTCAGGGCGTTACCGTGGGTTCTTTAGAAGAATTGAGGAAAGCCACTGCCGAGAATAACTCTGTAGCTGCCACCACAATTGCTTTCAGTGAAGAAGTTTTGTATCTGGTATTTACGTCAGACGAGAAGCACTTGGTAATTGTCTCAACTACAGGCTCCTTGTATGTTTTTTTGGTTGAAGCTTTTAAAAATGGTCCCTCCCCTGAACCTATCATTAGCATTCCAGTAGGTGATATTAAAGATATCAAGGCTAATCCTTATATTGGTAAAGAGCTTGCCATTCTTAGCCAAGACGGTGGGTTGATTATTTACAATATCGAAACCCAGTCATCTAATTCTGTTGTCTCGGCCGGCGCCAAGTCTTTTGCCTGGTCCCCTAAGGGTAAGCAGTTGGTGGTTGGCAAAAATGACGGCACCCTTCAGCAATATACGCCGACTGGTGACGCCAGAGCCAGCATTCCTCGCCCAGAAGAGCTTGAGCAAGGACATTTTGCATTAAATATTACATGGTTAGAAACTCATTTGTTTGTTGTGGTATATTCCGCGCCCCAAACTCCTGAGGAGCACGACTTTACTTCATACATTGTTAAGCGTGAAAAAGCTGATAATATTATTAAATTTTTGAAAATTTTTGACCCCTGTCCTCCCTATGGTGACGAGTCAAGATTTGGTTCTTTCTATGTGGATGTGTTAAAAAATTGGCAAGAGGATATACCTTATCTTATTCTAATGTCAGCCGCCCCTTCGGCTGATATTTCTATTTTTACGACAGAAGAGTCGTTCTCTCTTTTAGATGATAATACTCGAGCGTCGCTTCCTATGTCGGAAGATGATACGTCGCCTGTGGGGATGGCTATCGATTTTTCTTCCTCTGAGCCTGTTTCTGAGCCTTGTAAGGGCGTCGATGAGTGCGCTCCTTTGCCTATACTATGGGTTCTTAACAATGAAGGTAATATATGTGCATGGCATATTGTGTCACAACAAGGGATTAAAAAGGGAACTGCTTCGCTGAAAAAGGTTTATGAGCCGTATTTAAAAAACATTGAGATAGCTGCTTCTAGTGAACCTATATCCGAATCAGCTCCCCCCGTATCTACAAATTCAGTATCTTCGGCTAATACTGCAAGTCCATTTAGTTCTATTCAATCAGACCCATCTTCAGGAAAGCAAACTGGCTTCGGCTTTTCTCTAGACAGTGCGGTGCCTGTATCTACTAATAATTTTGGCTCATCTACTACCGCAACTACGCCTTTCTTTGGTTCTTCGGGTTTTGGCACATCTGCTTCTACATCTACTCCTTCCTTTGGTTCGTCTGGCTTTGCTTCTTCTGCTTCTACGGCTGCCCCTGTGTTTGATTCTTCTGCTTCTAAGGCTGCTCCTGCTTTCGGTTCTTCGGGTTTTGGCGCATCCGCTTCCAAAGCTACTCCCGCTTTTGGTTCATCAGGTTTTGGCTCATCTACTCCCGCCAATATTCCCACTTTTGGTGCTTCTAGCTTTGGTTCTACTGCAGTTCCTACCTTTGGGGCTTCTGGTTTTGGTTCGTTTGGCTCCTCTGCTGCCCCTGATTCTGGTACCTTTACTTCTGATTCTTCTGATTCTACAGCTGTACCTGTATTTGGATCTTCCAATTTTGGCTCCTCTACTGATTCTCCTTTTGCCACAATGAATAAATCATCTTCAGAATCGCCATTTTCTTCACTAAATAAACCAGCTGAAACAGTGAAACCATTGAATGCATCTGTTGGTGAATCTCCTTTTGGTGTCTTAAACAATAAAAGTATTGAATCACCATTTGCCAAGTTCAACAAACCTTCAGAAACAGGTGAAACTGAAAACCCATTCGGTGCGTCTTCTGGTAGTTCTCCGTTTGCATCTTTCAATAAGACTACTGAATCACCTTTTGCCAATCTTGGTACAGCCTCAGAAGCCATCGAAAATGGGCAAAGTAAGATTTCTAATGCAAACGCCTTCAGTTCAACGGTAACCCCACTCAGTAAGTCTTCTGGTATCTCTCCTTTTGCGTCTTTTAACAAGAATTCGGGGTCTCCTTTCGCTAGTCTTAATGCACCGGAAAATAAAAGTACAAGCCCTAGTATTTTCGGTTCCACTAATTCCTCTGATTCCGCATTTGGATCTAAGTTTGATATAAGTAAGACTCCATTTTCGTCTGCTAATGCTGGATTCTCGCTTGGCACTCTTATTGAGCCCACTGCTAATGAGGGTGCTAAGACTTATGAGACCGTTCAAACGGAAGCCCTCGCCACTTCAGTGTTCAATATGGGTAAATTTTCATCATTGGATAATTTAAAAACCGCAGGCGCTGAAATTAATGGTGATGTTAAAAACAAGGAGCCAGGTGTTGAAAATCCTAGCGAACATAAAGATCATAAAGCTGATGTTGAAGAACTTGAAACTAACGCTAAAGAACCTATCGCTGAGGTTGAAAGCCCCCAAGCTGATGAAGAGCCTGAAGCTGATGTTGAAGAGTCTGAAGCTGATGTTGAAGAGTCTGAAGCTGATGTTGAAGAGCCTGAAGCTGATGTTGAAGAGCCTAAAGTTGGCGTTGAAGAACCCGAAGTTGACATTGAAGTACCAGAAGCTGACGTGGAAAAATCTATAGCTGAAGTTGAAGTCGAAAAATCCGATAAAACTCATGCAAAAAATTTTGAAGATGAATCAAAAGTTAAAACTGAATTTGATGAAGCAGTTGAAACCCCCGTTAAAATTATCAAGCAGCAGAAAGTAACATATGCTGAGCCCGAGGTTAGGTACGAAATTGAAGAGATTATTCGTCCTTCGGAACCCAAAATAATAAAGCAAGTTGAGGTCAAATATGCTGAACCTGTTGTTAAATACGATATTGTGAAAAAAATCGTTATTCCTCCTGCCGCTGAAATGCCCGCCTTTTCAGATTTAGATTCTAACTACGGTGAAACGCCGGCTTTATCTAAAGACTCTATTGAAAATGAGTACTCCACACTTTACGAGGATATTGAGGCAGAATTTGGAGTTTTAGCCAAAAATGTTAAGTTGCTCGCAGAGTTTATTCACGATCACAAGAATGTATATCATACATCTGAACCTATGGAAACCAATGATTTCACTACTTTGCGACTATCAGAATCTCATTATATCGGTGATATATTTCAGCGTATGCAAAATGAAGTATCTAAGTCCTTGGAAAATTATAAGAACTGTGACTCTAATATTGAACAACTGAAAACTACGGTTGAGGAACTGGAATTTAAGTTACCGCGAATTTTGGAAATTATTAAGGCCCGCACTGATGACGATAATGCACATCGGATGAGGTACCGCTCTTTATCGTTTGAAGATGCTGCCATGCAAAAAAAATTGCGAAACAATTTGAAGGCGCTAGACCAAATGGTTCATAAGGCTGAGTCTGAGATTCTTGTTCTAAAGTCAAAGATCTATAGAGTTAATCAGTCACCATTTTCATCATCGACTAATACTTCTGGCCCATCCTTAGAAGGTATTGAAGCCTCAATTCAAAAGATTTCCCGTATGGCCAGACGGCGCGCTAATGAGGTTCATGGATTAGCAGCATTAGTTCAGGAATTAAGAGTGGGAAGTGGAAATAATAGTCAGTTGAGTATTGGTAGTGCTAACAATAATACCACGCTTAATAATGGTGATGTGTCATTTTCCCTATCAATTAACACTTCTAATAACAATTACAACACGTCGCGAATGAGTGCTTTGGCGGAAGTTGATCTTATTTCAATGGGTGCTAAGAGAGCTTTCAAGGCTCGAGTCAGTGAATTGTTTAGGTCTAGAGATTCGGCTAGCGTAACAAATAGTTTTACCCTTTAGTAAAGTGGAGAAGATAGCATTCACTTTTGTTTTGTAATTTAATTAGCTTTCTATATGATAATCATTAAAAAATATTTCTAAAGATATGTTTATATCTCATTCAAAACATTCACTGTAATCTCTTAATTTGACGTATCGTGGATCGTCCGGACGTTGAATGATTAAATCAGCTTGTAGCAATAACCTTATAATAGGAGATTCAGGATTATAAGGTAATATATATCGCTCAGCTGAAGAATCGAATAAAGCATTGAGCAAATCTTCAACAGTCTCGCGAATCTCGGCTAATTTACGAGAAAAGCTGCTATAATTTGGGGAGCTAGAATCACTATCGAAATCCGTTTCATTTTCTGATTCTTCATTGATCACCTCATTGAAAATATTGGAGTTCAAGACATGATTAAGATAGCCCATATATTTTACAGCTTTTTCATTCTCAATTGAAATTTTTTTATTCAGCTGTTCTAAATCCTTTTTGGGGTCATCTCTAGAACCATTACCAGTGTTGATGGTCAACTTTTGCAAACGCTCTTTTAGTAAGTGATTGATTTCCAAAAGTTCGGCATTTAAATTATTATCGTATTCAAGATCTTGCTTAAGTTTAGTTTCGTCTGATTTTAAATTTGAAAGAGTGTCCCTTGATGTTGAAATAACGTTTTCTAAGCCATTTCGCGTTAATATGATATCGATGGGGTCATTCACCGATGGCTCATAAGGGAGGGAATTTAGTGCTATTTTTAAGCCAATATACGACTTCTTTAGGCTAATCTTATCCCTAGGTGTTATTATATCTTCTGGTGTTTTTCCCCAGGATTTAAGTTGGTTTAAAAATTCCTGGTCATGCAGACATTGCATTGATTCTTCATCAAGCTCATCATCTTCAATGTCAGGATTGAGCTGTCCTAGTTCCTCGGCCAATAGATCATTCTCTTTCCTTAATCGTTTAATAGCGTCATCAACTGATGTCATATGATTTTTTGGGGAATTCTGGTAAGAATGACCCTTATCATAATTCTCCAAAGATAACTTCCATAGTTCACTAAACTCTGTGTATTCTCTAAGTTGGTGTCGGAGACGACGGGATTGTGCCTCCATCTTTTCAAAAGACATGTTCCTCAGCTACTTTGTTGCTAAATTAATATAAATGTGTATGTGTAGCTCCGCAAGTGTTCCTGTGTAATCAAACCGATATGGCTTTGAGCGGTACGAAAAGATACAGGGGAGAGTAAACAAGCCGCGCATCCCGCATTTCGACCTTTTTTTGTCCCGTCGAATAATAAGTACCCCTCGGGTCAAAACCAGACACTACACCAACCAACCTTTCTACTCTAATCGCTGTCAAACCTACAAGATATATCTCGCTTTCGGCTGATGTCTGATAATAAGCTATATCCCAGCATGTTGCTAGTATGTACCGTTATTGTGGGCTAAGCTGGGATTGGAGTAACTTTCCGAGTTTTAACTTCTACCGTGAATTGAGTGTTAGTTTATATTTTTTCTTCTTTTCACGCTAATCGAGCTTTTCGATGTCAAGTTTTTGGCAGATCAACAGATGTTATTAATAAACTTTCAACAAAACTCTTGCTAGCTATTGTTGCGTTCTGAATTGCTCGCATAGTAGTGACAGCTGTTATTAGTGGTTTTTGTAATTATACAAATATACGATTACTACCCTTTAAATATTACCGATCTACAATCTGATTATATATTATAACCTTCTCATCTGTGTTAGTCGGATTTAGTAATCGGAAAGTTAATCAGTGTCATTAACCTTTTCTTCCTTCCCACCGGCAGTATATATGTTCAAACTCCATCTCTCTTTAATCAGCCTACAGAATCAACGTTTGATACAAATCTTTTGAATTGCAATTTCCCAATCTATGTTGTTCCATCGAAGATAGGGCTAATGGAGCCTTTTCGGCCACCAAAGTTTAATCTATAGCGTTCAATTACTCTCTCACACTACCAAGAATCACCTGCCAACATCAAACGAAAACAATTTGGCCACAATCGCAAGATAGTCCGGTCTTCATCTGATAGTGTGGTTCATTATTTTCATATTCAGATACCATCACAGCTGCCAGCTAAACCGATTTCTAACGAAGAACCTTCAGGATTGACTTCAGACATTAATTCAGATAGGCATGATCAAATCTCAGCTTTAGTACAGGCTACCACTTCAGTGAAGAGTCAAGTAGCTTGCGAATTGTATTTCAAACGGCAGAAACGAGACAATAACAGGATTGTGGAAATATTGTGATGCCTTGATGTTGAAGAGGCACTCATAGAAGCTATCAAAGTTATTCCTATGGTCAGTCGGCGTAAGCTGGACCACAAAAAGTCGGTTGGTTGAAATCAATTAATTGCACAATACATGACAAAACTGGTAAAAAGCGTACTCGAAAGCAAGTATTGAGTCAAATTCAAGTCCTGAAAAATATCTTTAAGTTCGATCCCGAATTTCTTAGACTTGTTGTCAACAGCAATGAGATAACTAAGGAGTTCACTCAAGAAAATGATACAGTACTTAATCAGGATACTCTCTCTCTACATCATATTTCAAAAGTTTCTAAGAATCAAGCCCCTCATATGGTTAAATCCTGTGCTGTACATCTAACTCCTTCTAATATTACCATGTGTTCCAAGTTAAGAAAAGAACCGTATTACTTTGCCCGGTCCGCCCATCCATATCTTGAAAGCCCAGCTAAGACTACATGTTTTCTTAATATCAGGCTGCAGTTTCTCAGTATCTACGAGGCTTTAGAGGCCACCAATGAGAGTAATTATCCGATAACTTTCTTCCATGGTCGAGTGGAGATTCTATTACCAGATGATTCTTTACCAATCTCGAATGAGTTTAATTGTAACAAATTTTGCTCTAACTTACAACTTTCTGTGAATAGTACATCTCAAAAGAGTTCATCATTTTTAAATAATATCTCACAATTATGGCGATGTAAAACTAAAGTCTACGCATTGGGGAAAAAAGTCTTAAAATCAAATAGTGTAGCTCATGTGATTTCAAGTGGAACCTCATCTGATAATAGCCAGGTATTAAATGTATCATTTGTGCCTGAATTCTGGGCTGCACTATTCGGAAACTTTTTGGGTGGGAAATCTTTTACCTAAACTGATCAAGAACAGAATAAGCTATCCGATTTTAAGTTCCAAAATTACACGGTTAAATCGATTACTGCCTCTCAAAAAATGAATCTTGATACTCTTCGGTCCAAAACAAAAGAAGGAGAGAATGTTAACAAAGGCTGTAATCTGATAGCTATAATATCATATGGATTCACCTTATCTGAGTCTACATATGATGATTGTACCATATTTCCGAAAGTATCACTTAACCACGAAAACCTAAATAATCAGGATGGGGATGAGACCGTTTTATTATCATCTTCGTCTTTAACATCTGGCAATTCAGATTCCGGAAGGGCACTCAGTTCCCCAGATCCAACCCTATTATCTCCCATTAACGCGAGTTCATTTTGCTATCCAATGAATCAAAATTGGGCAATACTTGGGTATCTTCCAAATACTTTCATTGGGAAACCCTATGCACAAAAGTCCGGAAAGCATGATGTATATCAAAACAAGGTCTGTGCACCCAAGATGCCATCATCAAGTGACCATTACAGCCACATGAACAGATCCTTATCTGAACCTAGTATCCTTATGCACGAAGTTCAAAATAATCAGAATTTTCCGCCCCCTCGTATGTTTACTTTTACGAATCACTGTGTACTTAATAAGTCTGATTTAGTACAGCCACAAACTTGTGAGTGAAAACCAGATGTATTTACCAGTAAATGGCCATAACGATTTAAGTTGGGGTTTAGATTTGAACTTCAGACCCCCAGCAGTACCAGTATCTAACTTAGTGGCTGTGTTGAATTCAAATGAGCAAGCTAATTCTAATTTTGGACCAAGCAGACAGAGCAGCCGTGTAGGTGGCTTCTAAGAATATCTTACAAAATGGGTGTCCTAAAGAGTCACATATTTAAGGAACTAAAAAAACCCGAGTATATTGTTTTAAATCGTTTAGTTGAAAATTTTTCTGACCTATGTTGTTTCATGAATGTTAATCTTTTGCAGCCTTTCAATTTTATAACTAATTATCATTTGTTTTTGTTCAATAGGCTTATTAAACATCGATCAACGAATTCTGTGCTCCATGTAGTTCACCTATTATAGTAGTATTTCTGACAAGTTCCTATAATATAATTCGTATCTTAGGATTAAATCCAATTACCCTGTCTCTCTTGACGCAATTTTTTTTTTTCTTTTTTTCTTTTTTTTTTTTTTGGGACATACAGACGGAGGAGGGGACTAAATATACCTAATATACTTTCTATTGATTTTTCCTTATCTCTTTATTTCGACTGAATAAGATAGAACAAAATTAACTAAAAATGGGTAAATCACTTAGATCAAAGCAAAAGTTGCGTATGAGAGGTATCAAGCGTAAGAATATTACCGGTCCTCACGAACATGATAGAGCTGTCAGACTTGCTGAGCACGCTAAGGAAAGACTTGAAGAACGTAAGTTATATACCAGTTGTCACTAATAATTAATGATGATTAATCATATTCAGACGAAGGATTAGAGGTGGCATTTTTTGTATAGGTTTGACAGGTCTTGCTTCCCTTCTCTTTTAAAATATATTTAAAAACTATTGCTTTATGCAAGATCAATGCTAACTGGCTTCTCCCGTTTTAGAAATCAAGAGTGACGAACAAGCCAAGGATGTTTCTGAAGATAAGGACGAATCCATGGATGTTGATGCTGAAAAGAAGAAGGTAGATACACACGGCTGGAAGGGTTCTGGACACGAAGCCTGGAGACATAAGAAGGCTGATAAGGTCAAGAAGAGAAAGTCTGCTATTGTTTTCCACAAGAAGGGTGGTAAGAAGAACAAAAAGTAAAGGATTCAAATACTCCTTTGAAAAGAAAAGAGAATGATGTGAAAATTCATTGCTGCGCAGGTCTATAATTATTATTAATTTAACTTCTGTTGACTTTTTGTCTACCCTATGATTTTGCTTGATCAATTGTTATCGAGGTTTTTGTGTGAGGATATGGCAAATTTCTATTTGAAATTTCACATTATTATTCTCTTCACCAGTATGGGCTTTTTCTATCTTTATCTCTTTTCTCGCATCCTCCGTGATGTGAATTGTTTCGCTTTATATTATTTCTCGTTATTTCTGGCATACTAACTTAGTTTATTTTTCGTATTTTGTTGATTCATTGTATCATATTTTTATTATATATTCATAATATTACCCTTTAAGCATTCATTACCATTTATTATTAGTAGAATAATTTTTTAGTCAAGGTTGCCAAAAGACAAGAGTATTCAGATTATTTGGACAGGGAAAAAATTCCGATGGTTCATTTTACTGCAGAGGTGTTAAGTGCAGATCCAAGACAAATTAATTACGAATTATACTGCTATTAGTGATAGGTGCTTAGTAGCCAATATTCCTTTTTTTAAGTTAAAGCTAGTCGTTTCTCTTTTTACTAATCAATGGTAAACTACCGGTGAGAGCCCTAGATTCTCTGTAGTTTTTTTTGTAATTAGAGATTGTTGTAAACTCTTGTTACAACTCTGTTCCAAAAGGTAGGTTTACAAAATGTGCCTTCACTTACCAAGATGGGAAATTTAAGATCTCCATATAAATATTCAAATAACAGATACTCCATTTTTGGCATTCTTGAAAATTGTATAAACGACTTGGCTGCATATGATTAAATATGTTTTTCATGTGTATTATAGCGACCCAAAAGTTGGTCGAAACTCTAAAACGATGCCAAAATCACATAGTCAAAAGCTCACTATAATAATGAAAGTATTGATTTTTTGTTAAAAGCGCCTCGTATGTACTCTTTATTAATCTTTTTAACAAGTGATTACGGATTTAAGGCTCTTTTCATGCTTTTGTAATGATGCCATGACCCGGCACTCCCGCTAAAAATATGTTGAATTATGCTGATACCCCACTGTACATTTGTCGTACAAGAGCTCTCCAGTTGGATCAACGCATTATATTGTGTGTATGAAGCCCTTGGTATGCTAGGCTTATTGCACGCGAGAATCAAAAAGCGAGGGTCCCTTGAAGCGCTTCACAGTGACCTGCGCTTTGACCCACGCTTTAACCCCGGTTTTGACTCGTGTCTATGACGTTTAGTGAGACATTCACAAGCAAAAATGTAATGTACTGCTCAAAGAGAAATGCGACAGAAAATCTTGTTACCAAATATTCTTTCATTCGTTAAATTTTGCTGGAATAATTGGTTTTACGCTGAAATCACACCGTCTTCAGCACGAGGGCAATCATGAGTTCTGAGAATCATGGTGCGCTGGGTTGTGAGTTTCCCAATACCCTGGCTTTTGTAACTATATACTTATTTTCTTTCAGCTAAAACGAGAAATACAAGCATCAAATTCTTTTGAGGGTGGAGACTCACATATATCTTTTTTACAGACACAAAAATGACTAGTGTTTATTAATATAACCTGCAAAGGGAGGTTTTTTGCAACAAGCGCAAGCGCTCAGACACGCGCTTTCTGTATCTGGCTTATTTTGAAGCACTACAATGATGAGGATCGGTTATTGGGGTTTGATTTTTCTGACCTACATATTGAAAAAACTCCTAAGCTTTTTTTTTCTTCAGAAGTACCAAAACTGTTACATTAAATAGTGGGTAGATATCTATAGTCACATCTGAAAGCAAGATATGTGCCAAGTGAGTCACATTTGCGGCGCGAGTATAGGGCTCATACTGTAATTTCAGCAGTGGTACGGACAACCCCGGTGTTTAAATAAGATTACTCTGCAGATAATTTTCCAGAAGATGCATAAATCTTGCATACGATATTTGATTACTTTTTTTTCCCAAAATAAGTGATTTGAGTCTGAATCATCGTTTAAAACTATTGTAGCAGTAAATGACTAGATCTTCTTAAAATCTTTTTTATAAACCTTAATGTGGCGTCTTTAACCTAAAACATTCCTCTATTCGTTTTCACCCTTTCCCCTTCCTTCATTAGTTTGTGTTTTAACCATTGTCGTAAATACCGCTTGTCCTTCAAACCTAAACTCTTTCGGCGCAATTTACAAATATCCTGTAGTGCCATCGCCCAATCTCCAAGTCATACAACCCGTGATACCATTCAGGCCTGTTTGTCACTTTTAAGTCAAGGAAAATAGAAAAAGTGAATTAACCGTGTAGATTCTCGGTTTCGGTATCTCCTTTTTGGTTCTCCTTTTCGGTCGTCCATACTGCCCACCCCTTTTTTGTAACCCTACTAATTCTTCAGTATGGTCTTTTGATCACAACAACTATCATCAATCACCTATATCTTGCGCAATCCCGTCTTTCGCTCCATTTTTATAACTACCTAATAAGCCAACTTTTATAAAGCTAGGCTCTTTGGTTCTCTTATCACATATTTGCCTACCGTGATGAATAGTTTTAGCACTTTCGCAGATTCTGGAGAGAAGAAAGCTGAATTATCAGTCGATTCAGTAACCTCTGAAGCCCAAGTTGTTTCACCTACTCCATTCAACTCTTTATTTTCAACTGGCCAGTCCAGGTTAGACTATCTGTCCTGCGAAACAAAATGGCCTATTACGCGTAGTATGTCTTCAGACTCTACGCCAGGGCAAATACAAAATAGAGAAAATGAAGTACCAGATTGGGAGTTTTTTGAAGCCAGTCGTGTGTTGGACACAGATTGTATTGAAATTCATGATAATATATCCAGCATAGGTTTAGATAAATTCCTCCTCAGTGTAGGCATGGGGGACGGCAGCGGTATATCAGATAGCCGTTTAACCACTGAAGAATATAATATCTCAAAAGATGTCAAAAGAATCAATCGTTTTGGTTATAAGCCCGAAGTTTCTAGTGATTTGGATTGTTTTGACTATAGCAACATCACGTCGTCATCAGCAGCTCCCGCGAGAACGCAATCGTTCAGTTCAGATAACTTTATGACTTATAGCCTTGGCTTATCCAAGGATACCAGTAATAACCCTTTGAGTCATTTAGCCCCTCATCCAGTGTCGAAAATACCTTCATTAGACAGCTATGCAATGGCCCAGTCCATACAACCTCATAATATTCCTATTGATACCGTTGACCTGGATGATGGCGTCAAGACTCCATTTGAGTCCTTCGATGAATTAAGATTACCGTTAAATAATCATTTCAGTAATGAATGGAATAACGAATATCAGCAACATAATAATAATTATTCGTTCAAGCCAGAATTTGTGCCGAACTTGTTGCAGGTACAGATGAATTCACCTACTACACCTACGGTGCACGAAAGGTCGAATTTATCCAACTACGCTAGCCCTACGAATTATAGTTCAGAAAATTTGAGTACCATGGATTCGGGTGTTATTCAATACAATCCCAAGTGGTCTTGTAGCATAGATAAAGGCCCATGTTACGCTATCAGTGAACCTAGCAATTCTACCTCATCAGAAATGTCCTTTCCGGTATCATTAGTGGATAATACCGGTACTAAGGCCACAGCCCAAGGTGGTTTAATTAGCACGGCCCCTGGATCAGCCACTTACATACCGATGATGTCCCCCGTTACAACACCAATAACAGCAGCAACGGGGGTGTCACCGATAGGTTCAATTCCGCTTTCTCCTGGTAGTTATAGTAGTATCATGCGCTCAAAGAAATATCAACGATTCCTTAAACTGCAAAGCCCTAGCATGTTTCCCTTCGAGTGCCATATCTGTCATACCAGTTTCCGTATCAAGGGTTACCTCACACGACATTTGCGCAAGCATATTCGCGATAAGCCGTTTATTTGTCCCTTCTACGCAAAAAGTAAGACTAAAGAGCGAACGATGAACAAAACCAATTTATCCCTATCCCATCAATCGGCACTCTGTCATCCCACAGGTGGATTTACGCGGCGAGATACTTACAAAACCCATTTAAAGGCCCTGCATTTTGAGTATCCTATTGGGGTAAAGTCAGACTGTCGCAATCAGAGTGAAGGGAGATGCCGTGGGTGTGGAAAATGGTTCGTAAATAACGAATTTTGGATAAGAACTCATATGGTTACTGGGCAATGTGTTGGATTGACAACTGAGGAGACTGGTTTAATAGAAAATAGCAGCGCAAGCGATGATAACAATATTTAATGACATAACGATAGAGCTAAAAAATAATAGTACTTCTCTAATTTTGGAACGTGTTCGATTTCACCCCCTTCCCTCATGTATGGTATCATAACTTGCACTACGGGACTATTAAATGAGGAAATTCTTGAGAATTTCTTGTTCAACTCGGTATTATTTCAACATCAAATTGTATTAACTATAAAACCATATATAAAAAAATGAAAATAAAATAACCCATTCAAGACAAACGTCTGAAAATTAAAACCCTACCTACTTACGGTATCTCCATAACGAAAGGGTGTTATTCCTCTTCCAGGTATGTCTTCTACCGGCCTTGGTATTATTGTATCTATGGCCCTTATTAACACCTCTACTTTTCTTTCCTGCAGAGGTAAGCCCTCTGGCTTCACGGTGCTTATGAACGGGATTGCAAATCCAGTTGATACGAGCATCGCGGCGCACAGCATTATGGTGAGTGTCTACCAAAATTACCTCGAAGTACATGTAAGTAGAATCCTCGTTGACCCAATAAGAATTCAAAACACGCAAGTTAGAAGCCCTTCTTGCCACACGTTCTTCAGCAGTAGACTTCAAGGACTTTTGGTACTTGAGGTGGTTAACACCCTGGTTTGTGGGCTTACCATAGGTAGCACCTTTGGGAGCGGGACGCTTACGGTTACCACGACGGACACGCACACGGTAAACAACAAAGCCTTGCTTGGCCTTATAACCCAAAGATCTAGCCTTTTCAGGACGAGAAGGACGAGAGCAGCGAGATATAACGTTCATTTGACGGTATTCCCAACATCTGACACGGTACAAAAAACGCATAATGTCAGATTGTTTATTACGGTTAATTTCTTGCATGTATTTATAGGCGCCCATCTTAAGAAATAGTTAGTAAAATAAATTGAAAAACACCACCCGCATAACATGATCAAGGGTTTATTAGTGTATAAATATATAATACCAATGTATAATATATGATGCAATTATTGCATTATAGATATAAACGAAGAAAGAAAAGGTCATGGCTGAATTACTGTGAAACAAATGACTTGTGCAATGACCTTTTGGCAGTATTTCTACTGTTAATAGTCAAACAAGTCACCCAGTAACCAACTACTTTGTTGATCAACAATGTAACTTATAGTTTCATCAATAAAGAATTAATAGTTTAATCTACTAATTCAACATGATTACTAGTATTTTTGTACATGTTGTCATTGCACACTCACCTTGGATTAATATGTGTTGATAATTTATGAAAATTGCGATATCGATAAAAAATTAGGGGGATGGATTATTAAAAAATTGTCAAATTTTTATCAACCTTGATAAAATTTTATTATTACCGCAAACGGGAGTGACCTGGTATTTACCCTGTTGTCTTTCCTGGAGGGTAATTGTACACTTGGCTCATGGACCGTTGGTGGTATTCAGTATGGGTCAGTTTTAGAGTATAATCATTTAGTTTGTTATATACGGAATAGTATCAACATTTATTATTATTTGACAAAAAGGGCTCTCGTTTATGAAAAGGTACCTTGGTCATACAACTATGCACAACTCAAAAAGAGATATTCTATGTATACATTGCCTGCCAGGTATGTATATATAGCTATCAGCGGTGGTATTCTAAATATCCCTTAGGGCAGTTCATAGGTGCTCAAGACGCATCCGTAATTAGGTTTATTTACTCTTGCGATCATTGAAACGTTACCAATTCCCTCCGAGGGAAGCCAATCTGTCCTGGCCCCACTTGGCCCCAGCCAAGGCATCGCACGAAAACAAAGATGAAAAGTAGACTACCATGCAGAAAATTATAGAACGTAGGACCCGCTTATACTTGGCTTTGAAAGGCTCTGTAGAGGTAACTCGGCCTGAGGAATTAATGTAGACTGGTTTCTTGGTCTTCTCGTTATACGACATTATGAACGCTATACTCTGTAATATGATGGTAGACGGTAAGTTGGGAGGTGATGAACCTGTGTGGTGGATTATATTGATTAACTCGATTAGGTTAATTTGCTATCGACCATTGGAAAATGTACAAACTTTATGAAACTAATTTTTTTGATATTATGATAAATAATGTATTCAAAACTATATTATACTAAGTAGAGCAGATGTATGCGACATGGTTTTACTCAAACGTCCACTAGCCAACGGCTGAAAGAAGAGTTAAGGAATATGCCGCCGGTTCAAAAGGTTCCAAAGACAACCTCGTAAGAAGTCATCTCGGATCAACAATCTCACCTTAATCTTTGTATCCGTCGACGAGGAAAATTCACCTCAAACCAACTTTTTACGGTTGTAAAATCCCTTGATCCACTTTAGAAACCCCGTGGAATACTGATACCCAGATATAGCGTTCATCTAAGCCTCTTAGATCCAAATAACTAGAAAAAACAGTCCCATAAAAAGTGAGACCCTATCTCCTCATCTTGCGATGAAGGGAGTCCCTCTTATTAAAGTTTGAAATAACTGAATCCACCAACCAAACTTCTCCAAAAGACTATAGATGAACATCCAAAGCACGTTCTTTACCTCAAGTTTTACGAAATGAAAAGGGCAATTTTTCAGTCCTCCGTTCAAGCGCCGAATTGCACAAAAGAATTATCAACATCCAAGAATAAATTCGAGGAAGATCAAGCTCTTAGGGCACGGATCATTGACTATTGTCGTTAAGGAAAAGAAAAAAGCAAAAGGTACAAAGCGGGAGATTTACGATATTTATACTTGGGATAGGAACAGAAGTTTTTGCGCATTAGGGTTACAGGCAGTTAGGGTTGTGAAGTGAGAAGGTAGGGTATGGATGATTGCTACAACACATAAAGAAATATCATGATAAGCCAGTGTAACTAGGATTCAAAACCGGTTTATTTTGTTAATACATTAGCTGTAAAACTTAGATCGGAAAACGACGTTTTTAATTTGATATTGGTTATTGGTTGTCGTTCTCTATTAGACCCATATCCATGTACACTGTATATGTAAATTCCAAGCATCATGGTATACAAACTCGAATTTATGCCAAATTATAGAACTATTAAATAGCGGTACGCAGGTTTTATTATGTAAATATAGCCTTAGAATAGTTTGATATTATAGTGTGTTAGTGATGCTACTGGTTCATTTATTTAATTTTACGCTGGCTTAAAGCATATCAATATTATCCGAAATAAATAGAGGGGTTAGAAAGCCCCCTGTATTTCTTAAATTTTTCGAAAAATTAGATAAAATGTAATGGCAGTGTTTAACGTTGTTTGGTTTCGATATGAATACTCTACACACTGATATTCAAAACAGTTTTTTATTTTAAATTACGCTTTAAAAGTATAAAAAAAGAATGGAAACGGAATTTTTGAAATTTATGCAAATGACTCTCAAAGAACTTTTAATAAACGAATAACCTATAAAATAATAACTGCCAATAATTTACAAAGTAACAGTATCTAAATTTTTAAAGATCGATACGCTTATTCTTCTTCTTCAGCTTCGTCATCGGAGACAACGACGTTGAAGAATCTAAGTTCGTAGTTACCTCTGGAAACAGAGACAACTCTTAACCAATCTCTAAGGGAGTTCTTCTTGAGGTACTTCTTAGTAAGGTACTTAAGGTACTTACCAGAGAACTTGGTGTAAGAAACAATGACGATCTTACCTTCACCTTCACGGGAGATGGTAATAAGGTCACCGAGGGAACCGGTTCTGTTGTCAACCTTGACTCTTTCGGTAAGGTACTTTTCGAAAGCGGCAGCATCAAAGATGTTGTCGTTAGCGGCAGCAGACACATCAATGGTGTACTTGTTAGAGGTCTTAGCCTTCTTGATAGTCTTCTATAGAGCTGTTAGTATTAGGTTCTTTATAGTATTGGAAAATAGGTCAACCTAGTTCTAACTGAGAGAGGAAGGATATTAATAGGTATCGATATACACATGGAACGGAATAGAAAGTGAAAAAACAAACTCCACCGGCGTGTATATAGCCATATCATAACCTACTGCTCACAAGAACTAAGCGTAAAAACAGCAAAGCAGATAATAACGTACAACGGGAGCCATTGTTGATTAATGAGACTGGATGTGGTTCTTGGACGAGAGGAAACGAGGAAAAAAAAGAAAAAAAGAACAGAATACCAGGAAGCTGGACTAGAGTGAAAAATCGCTATTAGAGATTTGACTTGGGAGAGGTGAGTATGATGTAAGCTAAAGAAGATTATAGAGCGTGACTGCTTATACCTGTCATTCCTTTATGTAATTAATACGACTATATAGCTACAATGATATTTTACAGGTTTTGAGTCCTACAGCTCTTAATATTATTCTAGGAATAAGTGAATCTATTTAGTAATATTAAAGTCGCTGATATACTATATTTTCAAGTCTATGGCTATTCCTTTTAAATACTATATTTCCGGCAAAAGAATAGCTGCTCGTATATTTCTCTATTAAACTCGGGCTTTTTTTTTATCCCACTACTTTTTCTGTTGTATTTCTAGCCCAGCATCAAGGTCAATTACATTTTGGCTTCAAAAATCCATTAAAAAAGGAAAAAAGAATAAAACCAGGAAAAAAGAATAAAACCAGGAAAAAAACAAAAAAAATATAAAATGTTTTTTACAAGAATTTCCAGAAGAACCAAACAAATTAAAACCCTTTAATAAATAAACTGGCAACTGGATACATAGTTACAAACTTTCATAAGCTAAACACCCCTCCAAAGCTTACTCTATCCTACGATTAATGTAAAGCTGTACAAAAGAACAAATAGAGTCTTGACACTTTTTTAAGCTAAGATGTTATCAATAGTAAAGACCAATCAATTAAAATTAATATATTATCTTCGCTTATGATACATGATTCTCATTAGTTGCTTACAGTTGTTTCTTTTCTCCGCATTTTACTCAGGCTCTACACACTCCCTCATCAGTTCTTATCAGGAATAAGCCGGGTAACTAATTTGGAAGCTCGCTGACAGCGGTTTCATTGTTATATTACACACTGTTTGTGGTCTGTGGACCGCTTCTACATAACCATATATATTGTATATTAATTCTACCGATATAGATTATAATCTGAAACTACTGCTGACTAAGTTATTACCATCATCTGTATCGGATCATTTTTATTATTTTCATTATTAGTATCTATTCGAAATAATGTCGGTTGAAGTCAAACCTTTAGATACACCGAATCTAAGACCTCAGGAGCGGAAACGAGTGGCATATTTTTACGATGGTGAGTATGACAGTATAAGCTAGAGGATCGGGTCTAAGTATTACCTGAAAGAAATTCTATACTAACTGAATATATTGCTAGCTGATGTGGGTAATTACAATTATGGTGCCGGGCACCCAATGAAACCTCACAGAATAAGAATGGCACATTCTTTGATTATGAACTATGGCATGTACAAGGATATGGAAATTTACCGAGCCAAACCAGCCACTAAACAAGAAATGTGCCAGTTTCATACTGATGAATATATCGACTTCTTATCTCGCGTTTCACCAGACAACATGGATTCCTTTGCTAAAGAACAGGTTAAGTTTAATGTAGGTGATGATTGTCCCGTGTTTGATGGTATTTATGAATTCTGTGGTATCTCAGGCGGAGGTAGTATGGAAGGTGCAGCCCGGTTGAACCGAGGAAAATGTGATATCGCGATTAACTACGCCGGTGGGTTGCATCATGCCAAAAAATCAGAAGCATCAGGGTTCTGTTACCTGAACGATATCGTGTTGGGTATTATTGAACTATTAAGGTATCACCCTCGAGTCTTATACATTGATACCGATGTTCATCATGGAGATGGTGTTGAAGAGGCATTTTACACTACTGACCGAGTCATGACTTGTTCGTTCCATAAATATGGTGAGTTCTTCCCTGGTACTGGTGAATTGAGAGATATTGGTATAGGAAAGGGTAAAAATCACGCAGTTAATTTCCCGCTTCGAGACGGTATAACTGATGAAACTTACGCAGCCATCTTTCAACCCACTATCAAGGCCATTATGGATTGGTACCAGCCCACTGCGGTCGTCCTGCAATGTGGTGGCGATTCTCTTAGTGGGGATCGTTTAGGTTGTTTCAACTTGTCAATGAATGGTCACGCTAATAATGTGGCTTACGTGAAATCATTCGGATTACCCACTCTAGTTGTCGGTGGCGGTGGGTATACAATGCGAAACGTCGCCCGAACCTGGACTTATGAAACCTCTATTCTCATCGATAAGGACATTCCTAAGGATATACCTTTCAATGATTACTACGAGTACTATGGTCCCGACTATCGATTAGAGGTAAGGCCGTCCAATATGCAGAATGCCAATAGCAGGGAATATCTTGAAAAGATATTATCATCAGTACTGGAGAATATTAAAAAAACCCAATTCGCGCCCTCGGTACAATCACTGGAGAGACCACCAGATATTGAGATTTATCGTAATATTAATCCAAATGACGATGATGATGGTAAAGTTTATGCAGGTATTCTGGGTGACCGTGATGATGTCGAAGAAGATATGGCTGTGGCTATGGATACGAGGGGTGGTAGTGAGTTTGCTAGAGATAATTTGGTCGAGAAGATCAATGAGTATTGATTTTAAACCAAAAAGACAACCCCAAGGGGTTAGTAAACAGTAAAATTTTAATGGCAGGATGTTGTGAAAAGCTGTCTCACGTTAAAATTCCAATGTTGCAATGATGACTACCAATATCAACGTAATAAAACAACAAATAATTTAAATTTTCTCTCTTTCTACTATACATTATTTAACTAATAGAAGGTCAATGATCACCCATCATGAGATTTTACTTTTTTTTTAACTCACTAGTCAAAAGTCATCGTAATATGCTCTCGCGTACTACCGTTATCTGAGTTATCATGTCGATAACTATACTGATAGTTATGGCCCAGGGTATCATCAATCGATGACTGTGATGATGCATTAGACGGTGCTCTATGGTGACCATTTTGGGGTACAGATAATACACCATAATGGTTGTCCGCCTCCTCATAATCATCTTCATCATCCTCACCGTTATGACCAGCATTCTCAATAGGGATAGTAGTCGGAACTACCACCTTATTTTTATCCAGCGAAGACTCAGCCGCCAGTTTAATTAGTTCCTTCTGAATTGCCGCTGCATCAAAAACATCGTTAGTAGGTTCTTGTTCATTTGACATGGAATCATTTTGTTCACAGGGAGAAACTGAATTGCTAAATTCATCAAATACTAAGGTACTGGCGGTACTTGTACGATTCAACTCTTGCGGAAACGATACTGAAGAAGTATCCGCAACAATAGTACTAGAAGAATCAACACGACTAATACCCCGGGAACTACCACTATCTTGGATGTTTTGAGAGTTCGAAACTTTGCTGATATCGCTACTGCTTCCATTACGTCGTTCAATATTTTCCCACCAGTCTTTCTTTTTGGCTTTGGGTTTTAGGAAGCCCCAGAATCCAGAATTGCCATTATTACTACCACCACTACCAGATTTGCCATCTGTTTGAATGCTATCATTCTCATCTAGTTTAATTCCTAGTTTTGCCAACCTCTCCCGTTCCTTTTCGGTTTTTTCCAGTTCCTTTCGGGCTTGGTCAAACTCGATGATCATTTCCTTTTGTCTTTCTCGCAGTTTCTCGGGATCTGGATCCTCAATCTCGTGAAACTCGTCGTTCAAAACTTTCCATCCGAGAGCCTTCAAAATCTTAGGAATTGCCTCACGATATCCCATATGACCCTGGACGAAGCGAGTGTTGTTAAAATTGATTATCCCCGACGTGGGATTTGTCGGATTAGTATCGGAGGGTTTCGTTGTTGCAGGTTTATTGGCACTCAGAGAGTTACGTTTGGAATGGTTCGCCGATGTATGACCTGAGCGCGATGCATTACTATTATCAAACTCGTTATTGCTATTATCATCATTATTTCTGTGGATATTAGCTTTATCATCATCATTTTCATTCTCAGACTCTGGAAAAACCCATTCACGGGCTAGCGGGTTGTCAATGGGCGCCAGGCCAGCTACTTTACCCAATCCGCCACCAGTAGCACGGAATAAATAACCCAAAACCCAATCACTCTTGGAGTAACCGTTAACAAATTTACCAGAAATCACACTAGCTACACCGATAAATTCGTCTCGCTTAATAACAACTGGTGCCCCAAATAAATAGACATCCTGAACTAAACCGTAGGCACCACGTTTGGCCAATTCTACTAGACAAGAGTAAATAACCCGAGCTCCCAATGAGAACCCGACTAGGGTAACAGGTCGCACACCTAGGTTTTGCTTGATTAGTGTATCAGCCAAAACAAGACCACATGACCAAGCACGATCCAATGACACATTCCATGGGTTATCCAACAGATATGACAGTTTAGACAGCGCCATGGGTAATTGTAATGAGGCCATGAGAGCCGTCAATACGGTCTGCCCAAGAATCTGCTGCACAGACTGCGCTAAGACTTCAGTTGCTAGGATGTTAATCGTTTGGCCCATGGACTGTAGCATTTCGGGCTCCCATAGCAAAGAATAAATATCACCCATAAGGGGATCAACCGTAGAGAAAGGTAGACGCACATCATCGGCCTTGCCGCTCATCCAACCGGATACGGTAACGATTAAATTTACTCGTCTGGAGTTGTGAATTGGTTTAAATTCGAAAGTCTTGATATCACCCATTCGTTTTGCCATACCTTGGAGACCAATCCGGCCCCCAATGGCGGCACTAGTTGTAGTTACTACAGCAGCACCACCTGTACCAGCCAGAAATCCGGCGGTACCAGTCACACCGATGGTTGTAAACCCGGCAGCCAAACCGGCACCAATGACGGGGGCCAACAAACCAGCCGAAAGGCCCAAAACTAACCCACCACCTAATGTCGCTAGGCCCATATAAATGTACTTTTTCCGCATGTTACGTTTGCTGTGGTTCTTAATAATCTCAACTTCATCCCAAGTTTGAAGCGAGGATTCTTCGATCTCGAGCGAATCGGTGACCTTACGTTCAAACTGAGCAATATCGATCCAGGTAATACCAAGGATAGCGCCAACTTTCTCCAAAAAGGTGCGCGAACGTGCGTCATAGACAGAATCTGCAATCAACACTAGGAACAGATCACACAATACTGTCCATCTAATATCAATATCTAAAGTCTTTTCATCAACAATGTCCTGAGGAGATTTAACGGTCGATGAGAGTTGGTTAGTAGTAGCATCTATTGATTCCAAACTTTCATCGTTATCTTGAGAAAATTTATTTATGGGATTTTCGACTCGTTTGACTTCAATTAATGACGTAGTTAAATCTGTAGGTTCTACACCGTGAGTACTCAACTGCTCAACCATTATTTGTTCCTCATGGGTGATTTCCATGTGTGCGTAGAGCCTTAGCATAACCTTTTGGCTCCAGATGGCCATGGAACCCTGTGAATCACTGAGAATCCTTAAAAATCGTGATTTACGACCTAGCCGACGTTTCTTCATCGTTGGTGAAGAATAAGACAGATTTACGAGCTCAGTGGCCATATCCATAAGTACTAACTTACTCAATCCTACATAGGCAATCCGTTGTTTGTCAGAAAGAATATTTTTCGTAGTCTGGAGTTGTGATAGAATATTGTTTCCATCATCATCATCATCGTTATCATGGTCGTTATCATAGTAATCATCATAGTAATCATCGTAATCGCTTTCACAACGCTGTGAATGTTGATGTTTATTTTCCATGTTTATATTATTCTTTTTCTTCTTCTGGTCGAATAAATAGCTAGTGTTTTCATCCATACTATTTATGCTTTTCGCGTCATCATCGCGGGTCACACGTGTATAGCCTTTTCCTGCCGCATCAACCAAATCATTCTCGCCAGATAAGAGCCGCGAAGCCTCAGTAGCAATAAGGTCATTTTTCAAATTATATATATCGTAACTGGCTACAGTAGGCATAGTTTCCCAATCGGACGAAGATAGCGATGATAGACTATCTCGAGATCGCAGAGAGTGAACATTATTTTTCATGGTTTCCTGGATAAGCTCTTCATCATTGCTGTTAGAAAATCCATCTTCGCTACGATTTTCCCCCTCATCTTCGTCTAACTGACGCTGCCGTTCTTGTATTTGATGCATCTGATGACTTATTTGATTAGGCCCGACCCCTAGTCCGATTCTCGCGGCACCCGTTTTCTTTTCATCTGCTAATGAAAGGCCCGAGTCCCGATCACAACCACTGACGCTACTAAGGCTATTTTCGTAGTCTTTTTGAAATTGAAGAATCTCCAATTTGGCCGACTCTGAGTCAAAATGTGTGCTATCGGTCGGACCATCACTTAGATTCGTAATTGGATCAGAATTAGTGGATTTTAACCTATCCGAAGCCGGAGTGAATACGATAGAGTTGGGATTTTTAGTCATTGGTAACGACACCATCTCGGAATTCACACCGGGGTTATTTTCATCCATTATAAAGCTATTATAAGGTCGTAATAATGCCAAGCCCGAATAATTGCCCCCAAACAAAAAAAGTCCGCGTCAGGGATTAAAAAATCGTGTTTAGAAACCCTGACGATAATATGAAGAAACCAAGAACCAAAATAAAGGTAAAAATAATAAATAGCGTAATAATATATATATATATATAACGTTACGATATGGTGCGATTGAACTTCAATCTTTCAGGGTTTCGTCTGATGCGATCATCACCCTAACCCTGGACGGATATGACAAGTCTTCGTTGGATCGTTTAAGGATGGTTTAGAAAAAGCCAGACTCTATGGCCAAATAAGACAATTGATATATATATATATATATATATATATTCCTCCTGGTTCTTAACATCAATTCTGGCCCAATACCTTTCGTTTTATTGGACCTCTGCGCTTGCATTTTGTGAATATAGCAGATAAGATATATTTGACGAGATCAACTAAGAGAAACGTGTTAGATTTGGACAATAGAGAATGACCAACACGACAATTGTGAGTTCAAGTAAGGGCAAGGGAGATTCGGTTAAACGGCGTAACTTGGCTGGTCCAATAGAGCCGGAGATGATAAAATTGACGAACGAGTCTGTGATTAGTTCCTCGACAACAAAAAAAGTCTCAGTTGATGCGGTTCACCACAAAATTGGTCCATCATTATTCAAACTGTTGTTTTGTGCACTTGGCATTTACGCCTCTTTTCTCACATGGGCCATTTTACAAGAACGAATTAGTTCACCACCCTCAACATCTAATATTCCGGCATTGATTGCTCCTGTTCCCATAAACACTATCCAGTCTTTATTTGCTTGTGCAATCGGCTTCGCCTATTTGACCTATCACCGATGCACTGGCCATCAGGATAACCTTCAAGCCAATCCAGCGCTGTATCCGTTATTCAAGTCACCTCAACTGTTAGGCTGGGTGACACTAGTGGCTATATCACAGAGCATTTCGTCGCCCCTGGGATATCTGGCCTTGAAACACGTGGATTACCTTACATTGATCCTATTTAAGAGTTGCAAATTAATACCGGTGATGCTGATCCACAAGATCCTATACGGAAAAAGCTTTGCTAGATACAAGTACACTGTAGTGGGACTAGTGACCTTGGGCGTCTTGATATTCACGCTGTGCCAGCCCAAGAGGGCCTCGTCCAAGTCAGCCAATACGGAGAGCGAAGACGATACTGGATCTCAGTCCTGGGGACTGTTGTTATTGCTGGCAGGATCTTTACTTGACGGATTGACTAATTCAACCCAAGACCAGATTTTTTCCAAGTATCGCCACTTCACGGGACCCCATCTTATGGTGCTTTTGAACATGATTTCAACGTTGTTGACGACGGTGTTTTTGCTTAACCCGTTCTCATCTGGCTCTCAATTGACAACCTTCTTCAACCATATTCAGAAATACCCTACCTCATTGTTTGATGTTCTACTTTTTGCAGTATGTGGTGCCATGGGACAGATTTTCATCTTTATCACGCTTGGCTCATTTGGTAGCCTGACACTAGTAATGGTCACTGTGACACGTAAGATGATGAGCATGTTGTTAAGTGTCATTTGGTTCGGAAAGGTGTTGGCAGTTGGACAGTGGGCTGGTGTAGGGCTAGTATTTGGTGGAGTTGGCCTAGAGGCTGGTATGAAATTGAATGAGAAAAAGTAATTTGTGAATAGCCGGCACAAAGCGAAAAGGATGAACTATATTGAGCTACCTTAAATATATCTCGTGGGAACTAAAGACTAAATCGAAACAAAGAATAATGTTGAAAGACATCGAATGAAAGCGTTAAACAGTAGAATATAGAAACAAAATAGAATAAACATTATTTATACTCTTTCAGGCATAATATCTTTTCTTAGACCATGGGCGCATAGTTTTAAGTTTTTAAATCTTTTTTAAAGGGAATGAATGGATTTTGGATAAATAAATTTTATATCATGAAAGGGGTACAGATTCTGAGAATACTCTGTATATTTATGAAGCACAATTATTAAGAAATTTAGATATATTTATACAATCATCCAACTCTATTATAACCTATAAAAAATCAACTGAACTGAAAATATAACCATCGAAACAGGAAAGACCTCGATTGAACGATAACTCACAAAATTTTTAATCAACCAAAGACCCGTGCAAAGTCAAGTAGCCAAAAGACCAAAAAACCTCGAAAAATAAATACTTCAAGAGATAGCTTCACCGTTGAGATCAAGAAAACAGAGGAGAAAAAAAAGATTAAAAGAAGAAAACACAATTGCATTACCAGCTAAAAAAAAATAGACAAAAATTAAATGTAGGGAATAAATAAGCAAAATGAAAAGACAATATTATTTATGTATTTATAACTTGATTTTTTTATAATTCTTATTCTATTCTTTTTTTTTCCTATTCTTCATTATTTAGAGAAAACTAAACAATTTAGAAAAGGTAGGCGGCAACAGCGACCATACCGGCAAGGGCAGCGGAGGCAACACCCTTGGAGGCACCAGAGCCTTGTTCAACACCGGTAGAGGTGGAGTTGGAACCAGTGACATTCTTGGAGTGAGAAGCAGAGACGGAGGCAACGGGCTTGGAAGAAGCGGGGATGACAGAGGTGACAGTGCAGGGGCAGTCAGTGATGGTCAAGGTGGTGGGCTTGGTGATGGTGTAAGTCTTGTCACCGTGAACAAGGGTGGTGGGTTCAGGGCAGTAAGTGGTAAGGGCAGTGACGACCTTGGTAACGGTAACGTCAGAAGCGGGGGCAACGGGCTTAGAAGTAGCAGGGATAACCGAGGTAACAGTACAGGGGCAGTCAGTGATGGTCAAGGTGGTGGCAGCAGTGACAGTGTAGGTCTTGTTACCGTGAACGAGGGTGGTGGGTCCAGGGCAGTAGGTGGTGATAGCGGAGACAACTTCGGTAACGGTAACGTCAGAGACGGTAAAGTTAGTGTAAGCGGCGGAGGCACCGGCAACGGCGGCAGCGGAAATGGCGACAGTGGAGAACTTCATTGTTAATGTGATGGGGGGTTAAACGAAAGACGGTAGTTAGTTAGAGATAGAGACCTAAAGAAAAGAAAAGGAGAAGAAGATCGGGGGGGCAGGGCACGGTATTTATACCTCTGGGGATGCCTGCGCCGTTTGGGACACGCACCCGATCGGGGGGGGGGAGCGGAATGCAGCCTCGAGTAGTAAACAAACCCATTTAACCTATGGAGATGGTTTAGGAAGGGCATTAATATTTTTCTCCTGCTTTTGCTAGTTTTTTTTCTTAAATAGCTGGCCGGTATATTAATTAGTTGGCAGGTTTATCAAGATCAGGCCGCCTTATTCCGATCTTGGTTTCCATTGTTGCACGCTAGGTGGTAGTGGTGTTAATCCAAGATGGCGACGTGTTTGTGCTATATATAGATCAAAGATAGGGGTTATAGGGGTTAAAATCAGTTTAATTATATATTTTTGATGCTTTGATTAATTACAATTTACTTCTCATTCTATTGATGGACTTTTTTTTTGTTTTTTTTGTTTTTTCACTCCACCATACGCGGTTGCCTGTTCAATCGATCTATATGTCTATGCTGGGTGGGGAATTCGTTTAGGAGCCTATCCTAGATCCATAACCACTCGGCACCACACAGATAGTTCTTCCGATTAGATTGTGTCGGAAATACCAGGGAGCCTGGATACTACATGGAAGCTACATACTTGACCAATGTGCACTTAAGTCAAAATGCAACCAAAATAATAATCAGGGGTCAAATAGTTTTCGCACTAGGTATAGCCCACCGCCGATGTCTTGAAGCTGTAGATCATGTTTATTATTAATTGATTACTACTACTATATAGTTTTATTACATGCTTTTCACCGTATCTTTCCCGGTCTCTCTCAGCTTGTTTAGTAAGACTGGTGATAATAATGGCTTACTTTTGCTTACCCTTGCTTACCTCACATATGCTTACTATCCTCCTCGCTGTACTATGACGCTTTCCACTAATGTTGCTCCTAGTCCTCAGTTTTGAGCCAGTTATGGCTGTTTGGGGTCCCGTATTCAGACCATATGGGTTATATACGAAAAAGACCCTTGCTTGAGTCGGCTAGACTACTGATTTGCTCTATGTACTATTTTTATTTTTTCATTTTCTTTCTGGATCATGTACCTTCCAAAGCAACGAAGTTCACTAGGCCCTGAAACAAAAACCAGATCAACAAAAATTAGAGAAAACACAAGAGAAAAAGTCTTTTCTTTTACGAAGCTGACAAGATCATCGGTATTCTTGGCTGACCAGTCTATCATTCATCCTGAAATGACCATATTTTTTTAAAAAATACACCCCCTGGCGGAAATTTCCAGAAGGGGGTCAATCTACCTAAAAAACCTTAAAAAATAAAAAATTAAAAACCTTAAAAAAACAAAAAAAAATAAAAATAAAATACAAAACAAAAAAAAATTTGTTCTAATATCTCGATTACAATACTAAATATTAAAAAAACTAAACACGCTTTCTAAACACGTTTTCTGAACACATTAACCCCAAAATATAGGCCAGCATTTTCTTTCTACGCATCTGATGAAACAGTCATACATCTGTAATTATATTTTTCTGACGAATTTGACATCGGAAACAATCATGCCCGATAACAATAAACCAAACTTTATGATTTAGCTACGCTAAACAAAAAACTCCATATGATATAAATGCTCACTTGTAGTAACTACTGCTACCGGTATTTTTGCATTCCGGGGAAAAAGTTTTGTAAATCTGCATTACCTAACCTGTATATATAGCAATACCGTGTCATACAAAGGAATTATGGGAATGGATAAAGTTGTAAAGTCTACGAAAATCAAAACGTTTTATGAATAAGCTAAAACAAGAACCCACTTTAAAAAACCAATTTAATTTATTAATTAGCTTGACCATAGGTCTTTCTTATTGGGCAACCTCGAATGTGTGAACGACGGAGCATTTTACGCTATATCACCGCTTTGAAGAGCGAGTAAACCAGAACACAAATACAAATCTACTATAGGAATCAACCTCACTATACTTAAGCAGATATCAAATAGCTTAAGTGCACAAAAGGGAATTGAAGAAAAGAGTATATTTTACACACAGCTGAGACGTGATTAAGGCCCTCTCCCTATCTCATACAATCCAACATAAAACTAAAAAGTTGCGAATTATTATTCAATCGCTAGTGTTACTAGAAAATAAAACACAAAGCAGAAACGCTTTTACTTGGCGTGACTTCGCTCTGCACCAGAATAATTATACTGGAAGAGTTAAGCCGTGGAATTGTTGACGTTTCCTCCTAAACCTCTCGAGACCCCAGCTTTAAGATGATGAAACAAAAACGCTATTATATATTCAATGCAAATTATAAAATATGATCATAAATATTATTAATAATACCAAATAAAAATTGAAACAAAACTTTCACTTATTACTCATTCACTCATTCACTCATTCACTCTATCTTTGCTTAACTAACGGTTTCCAACAACATAACTTTTCCAACATATCACTTAGTTTCTTACTATTTACCGGTTTCTCAATAATACCATTGAATACATTCATCATCATCTCATCTTTTAAATAACTCGTTACACAAATCACAGGGGTATTAGTGTTGGGATTGGCCGTATTGTGAATCAACTTTACCAAATCTTCACCAGAAGGGCAGGGCCTGGGGAAAGAAAATTCAGTCAAGATGACATCAAAGATCACCTCACCTGTAGATCGACGAATTCCCTCAGGGGTATTCGATACCGCCACCGCCAGACAGCCCAGATTAGTTAGCATAGACTCAATTGAAAACCGCCATACTGGGTTGCTATCACAAACTAAACAATTCAGTCGACGATACAAAGGCTTACGTGACTCAAGGAGGGATGATAGAGGAGTCACAGGAGTCCCCATAGGCATTGTTGGTGTTTTAACCGTATTGTTCATCGGTGAAGTTGTAGTACTCTTAGGTGTTACTGCTGGTGTCCCAAATGGGGAAGAGCCCCCAGTCGATTGCGCTGCCACACGAGCCAAATTCCCCATTGACAAGGTCTTTTTGGCTAAACTACTACTACTGCTGTTATTTCCCGACAATACGTGTCTTTTACCATGGTTCTCGCCCGATACCCCGAAACTACCAGCTGCAGTGGCCGGCGACGATAATGCTGAATATGGCATATAGTTAATGTTTCGCGTTGTACCTGTGCCAATACCGATATTGGACAGTCGACGGCTTAACTGACGACGGCGATGGACTCGCATCAAAGCAGATGACCTACTATCTTCTGTATCAGAATTGAACGGCGACATATCAAATAATCCCGTGGCCTGGTTACTGTGATGCAAAAGTGGCCGTACGTTCAGTAACGGTGACGAAGACGTAGATGTTGTTCCTGTAGATGTAGCTGTAGTTGTAGTCGTCACTGTAGGCATAGAAGTCACCGTTACATTAGACGTCTGAAATCCACTCACATTTATCGAAGTTCGGCGCATCAACTCTCCACAACCATTACTACCATAAGAGCCCAGCTCTGGCGACGATGTCATATTGGATAATCGACGATGAGCGTGGAATCGCGTCATACTAATGGGGCTCGATAATGCAGGGGATAAAATCGGCGGCGAATTGGTCATAGAGGTATCAGAATCGACCCCGCTAAAGGAAATGTGCGTGTTGCTAATCCCTATTGAGCCCATAGTCGAGCCAGCGCTTCCCGAAAGTACCAAATTGGCCTTTTTATTTCCATTAACCAAATTCAGAATTGGTACCGAGTTACGTGGTGAATTTCGGGGCGAGTGTAGTTGCGAGTCTGACGAATCATTATCGTCTCGGGATGAAAAGCTACTGGTGCGATCGCGACTAGCTCGCAAAAGAGCAACGTTACTAAAACTACCTCCTTCTACGGCGGGTAGTGGCGAATTAGTAAACGATAATGAAACGTCGGGTGAGTTCAATGATTCAGTGGACGGACCTTGTGTATCGGGGCTACCCACCACCACAGTATTAGGTGAAATGGGACGTCTAAACATGGATCCGGAGGCTGGGGTGGTGGAGTGTGGGCGCAAGGGTAGTTCGCCAAGAGTACTACAGCCAATAACGGTATTCAAACCTATTGAACTTTCGGAACCATCTGAAATACTTAGCGGGCTTCCAGAGGCCATCATCATGCCCCCACTATTACTTGATGACGTACTGATTGATGCGCGATGGCCCATATGCTCCATATGCTCACTCTTTAACCGGTTAATTACGTCTTTATTGGCCTTTTCTAAAACCGGCAGATTTTTAAACTGAAACGAGCCAAAGTCGTCACTACCAATACCGAAAGAATCACTAGGTCGTCGACCATGACGACGTTGACCACGAACATGGGCAGGAATATGAAATGGCATTAGCTTTTTTCGACGCCCACTACCACCACTACCACTACCACCACTACCACTACCGCTACTGTCACCACCATGTTTACCATGGCTAGCCTTAACCTTATGGGAACCCACAACTCGTGGAAACTCCCCGAGTTCACGAAGCGAATTAGATTGAGAACTGGATCCCTCACTAACAGTATTTAACGTGGGCGACATATTTTGAACTACGAGTGTTTTGTCAACCAGCTCATCTCCATTGTCAGCATTATTGTTTTCATCGATCTCATCGTCAGTCTCACCATCATTATCCTCGTCTTCGCCATTACTCTCATCTTCATCGTCTTCGTTACCCTCGTCTTCATCATCATCAACAGGGAAATCATTGAGTTCAGCTCCTCTGGCATCAAAATAATCAGTCGAGTCGGGCTCATCAATAGCAGGCACGAATGAAGCTTCTTCATCCCACAATGTCACCCAATTAATTGACTTAAATATTGCATGACTCTTGATCTCTAGCGCTCGCCCATTTGAACCTAATCTTCGAGTCGGATCTACGCAAAGTAATCTATTTATAAGGTCTTTCACTAATGTCGATCCTGGGATTGCAGCTTCACCCTTTTCAGCGCCTGGCCACTGGATATTATGACTGAGAATATTTTCGAATACCAGCTCGGGAGATGACGAATGGAAGGGTGGAAATCCATACATAAATTCAAACAATATGCATCCCAATGACCACCAATCACTCATTTCATCCTGCCCGTCACCCTTAATCGTCTCTGGCGCAAGATAGTCAGGGGTTCCCACAAATTTCTTTGTTTTATCCTTAGGGTCAAATAGTGACAATCCGGCCGTAGGATTTGGCCTATACATTAAAGGAGAATTATTGGACAACTCTCCGGTACCACCTGGTTGATAAAGACTAGAGCTGGAAAGCGACTTATTTAGAGAGGTCAGGCTAACATTACTCTCACTTTTATTAAGCTGACCAATGCTTCCCTCTGAGTGCGGTATGCGTACAGATAGATCAATATCTGGAATCGAGTCAGATCTTGAATTAGATGGCGTAGTTCCAGTAATAGAATTTAAAGGAATTTTAACATCTCCACCTGAACAGTGGAAGTAATCCTGTGAAATAGCCGATGACAGCCCTAATGTCAATGTATTTCCCGAGTGAGACGGCTGATTAGTATTAGGTAACGAACGTAAAGATGTTGCAGTCAACTCCGGTGAGTAGGCAATGGAATGATTCAAAAAACTAGGTAAAACCTCACTAGCTGAGGTAGTAGTGGCTTGACTTGATGAAGAAGGATAACATGTAGAGCTGATTGATGGACGAATACTGAAAACCGAACCAATAGGGCTGTCACTACCGTTATTTATCGAGCTATTACTAAGGGTATGGCTATGATGGCCTTGACTACTTTGTGGGCTAGCATGGGCGTTATTGTCAGATTCGTCTTTGGCAACATGTCGGCCCACTACACCCATGCGAGATAATCCGAAATCTGTCAGCTTAATATGCCCTCGTTGGTCAATTAGTAAATTGTCTGGCTTTAAATCTCTGTGAATGATGCCTCTATTATGTAAATCCTCCACGCTAACAATGACCTCCGCAATATACTTGATTGCCCAATCTTCGGGCAGACCCCCTAATACCTTCACTAAGGCGGCACAATCACCTCCATTAAGATATTCCATTACCAAAAACAAATAGTTTCGACTTTGGAATGTGAAAAATAATTTCGCCACAAAAGGACTTTCAGCTTGAGCAATCATAATTGCTCGTTCCGCCTTGACATTTGTAACTTGATTTTTGGCAATCATATCCGCTTTTTTCAAGACTTTGATAGCAAAATATTCCCCTGTTAGTTTCTTACGAGTCAAATAAACACTACCAAATGCACCTTTACTGATAGGTTTGATGATTTCATAATCACGAATACTAGGCGGGGCGGACCGTAATGAATTCAGGGACGAGGTAGCATTGAGCAAAGGTGATGATGGATACCGGTTATTATTAGCATTAGTAAGCTGAGCATTGTTATTAGTGTCTAGAGTTGACGAGGATTGTCGCCTATGATGGCGAACTTCTAGCGATAAATGATGCTGATCCTGAGCGGTCAACAAAGGCGAAGAAACATTTGGCGACGGCGACTGACCGTCAGCATTGGAATGGACTCGGTTACGCTGTAAAGTTGACATGGGTGAACCAAATGGAGGTAACATTGGATTGATAGTATTAACAGTCCCCTTACTAATACCTGCGCCAGATATAGCGGCAACAGAGCCTAATGTAGTGGTTACAGCAGGGTTGCCGTAAGTTGATGTACCTCCCCCGAGGCCATTGCGAGAATAAGCAATGGAGGCAGCACTAAATTTATGATGTGGTAACCCCCTAGAAGTACTTGATAGCAATGGTGATGAAAAATTAACGGGACTATTACTTGGAGAGTCACTATTGTGACCTGCGCTGCCGGAACTCCTGTGCCGTAGTATGATAGGCTCATTACCTCCTATGTAGGTTTTGTCTCTAGACAAGGCCAAGGTAGGACTGGTACCAAAAGAATTACTCCGAATACTACCTTCACTACTCCGCCCAGATACTCGACGTGCATAACGAGGAAATTCTTTGGATTCGTTGAGATCCAAGTCAGTAATATGCAAATTTTCAAGATTATCAGCGAGATAAGACGACACAGAAGCTTGAGCTATATTAGGATCCAAAAAATCTTTTGACTCAGCACTATTACCTTGTTGACTTTTTAATGGAGAACTATTCTTGCTACCTTCCTTGCTGCTTTGTTTACCGCTGTTATCTTGCGATTGTGATTGTGATAAAAGTGCGTTAGGTGTTACTAAATTGAAGTTGCTACCAGCCTCAGCTACGGATGCATTATCACCAGGCAAAGAATCGGATTGAAGATAAGCATCAGAAAATAGATTATCTGAGCCACCATTACTATTGTAATGATGATTGTTATTATTATTATTAATACTAGCTATCGTGCCAGTATCTAGTAATGAAATGTTAGGGTTGTGGCTAATGTTTGAAAAGTCGCCGCTTATGTTTGTATGAGGATCATTACCTTCTATATCCTCTATATCATCATCGAATATTGCTTCATCATTATATCTCTGTTGCTGATAAATCGTATTAACTGTAGTTTCCAAAACTTTGAGGATATTCATTTCAATTTCGCTTTTAATTCTTTCAGAATAGGTCAATGAATCACCTAATCGAATAACTGCTTCAACCTTACGTTTGGCCAATAACTCGGTATCCTTACAAAGCAGTGAAATGGCCTCACTTTCATTCACGCTAATAGGTGCTGACCAACCCATGACTTGATACATACGCGCCTCACTATGTGGTGAATGAGCTCGGACTGCATCTTCATCATCCGAACAGTTAGGCTTTTCGTTTTTAGGTTTATTGAACCATCCATTAACTGAAATATCTGGTGAATTAATTTCTAGTGCCATATCGCACAACTCTAACAGTAGCTCAATTAATTTTTTAGGCGAACGTCTCTGTGACGAAGCTGCGGTTGGATATTCTAGAGCCTTATCAAGACTAGTATCGACATTAGTCGAAGCCCCTTGGATATTTGCAGCATTAAGATCGGGATTTTCAAGCTCTGAGGGCTCATAGTGGACCTCGCGAGAAAGTAGAGATAGCCGCATGGGAACTTGAGGAGGTTCGCGGCCATAGTTGACCGAGTTAAAGTAGTCATTACTATAACCCCCTGAAGAAGAAGGTGAATCTAAACTTGACATAGTGGGTAAAGCAATATTGAGCCCCTTATAGTCGATAGAAGGTAAGTTCACGGTAGTTTTGGCTGCTGCGGACGATTCTGGTTCGTTATTTACTGTAATATCAGCAGCTAAAGTTGAGGTCCGCGACAATGATGATGGCACAGAAACATCTGATGCCGGCGATAATGGCCGTTTTCCTATGATGCTCGATGATGGGTAGGTTGAAGGCGACCCCAACGAAGGGGATGACAGGTGAGATGGGGTCTTCTCATTAACAGGGGACGATACCTTTTCAGCAGCAGCCATGGCGGCGCTCGTGGCTTCCAATGCATCTAATATCGAGGCAATAGTAGTACGTTGATCACGCAAATAGTCATTACATAATTGTACGGTACTTTCAGCACTGTGCTCCACAAAACAAATTTCTGAGTGTCGCTCGAACCACCAAGTGGGGACCTGGTTTTCACAAATCCGGCATAACGTCAGAGGAAGAGGCGGTAGGGAACTCAAGTCACAGATACCTTCTTGATAAAGTTGCTCAAGATAGGCTACAAATACATCAGCACCAAAGCCGAGTGACTCTGACAAAATTATGGGTAAATCAATGGTTAGTGGCGTCAAAGGCGTATAGGGTTTTAGAACCCACATCGTATGAGTTGGACCACCTGTGGCACGGTCATGCATAAGAATCCCTTGACCCTCAAGTTCAACAAGGTCTGAGTTTTCATCAATTTTATTGAACTCTTTATCTGTAGATGACGATGTTGAGGTAGTTGATGTAGGCGAAGTCGGTAAGGAGATTTGGCCAGTCGGTTCTTCCGGATTTAGGGAGGAGATTAAGAGACTTTCGTTATCATCATCGTTACCATCGCTTTTATCTATCAAACTTTCACCAACAATTTCAGCCATAGTTTTGGCCTTGGGTGTCGATTCAGTAGTTTTCATGCCATTGCCAACCTTTGTAACAAATCGAACTCGATAAGAAGTATTATCCTTCAACATAATATTAGTAGCTCTTAAAAATATTGTTTTATCGAGCTCAGATCCCAAGATTATTTTGGAAATTGGCTTATGAACGATTTTATTAGTTGGTGTGCCCACAATGGACTCCCAGACTTGCGAAATAAACCGAACGTTACCCTGCAAATCTAATTCCAATACAATATTTGGATTCTCCGAACTAGCCAAATTTAAATCATCATTCTCAAATTTGGATTGAAGTTGTAATTGCCGCTGCCGTTGCTGTAATCCTGCCATATGAGAGTCTAAAACATCATTTTCGTCGGAAGAATTATGCGACCGTGCAACGCTGGAATCATCACCTGGGTGGGCACTGTTATTGATTGAATGGACTAGGTTACTAAAATCCATATAAGATTCTGCTGCTGATGAAATTGAGGTGGTATCATCACTATCTGATCTGTGATCGAGAGCAAAGGGGTTGTTATCTTCGAGATGTCGTGAACTAGCCCGAGGAAGATAACTTATATCTTCATAATCACGGAGTAAATTAAAATCATCTCGTTTGCTAGTATTTCTACTACGCCTATTACTTCTACTTCGGGTTCGGGTTTGACTTTGACTTGTACTGCGGGATCCGCATCGGCTATTATTAGTACTGGTATTTTGAGCTGGGGCGCTACCTTCAGTAGTAGGTGGGGCCCCAGAGGCCAGATTTACAGCACTTTTTCCCCGTTTGAATTTCAGCCGAGTTCTTGCCCGCCGGGTACTTTTAGGACTATCGGTGTCGGATAGGTTAGTTTCTAGCGGATCAGATGCGAGTGGGGTGGCTACCCTCGCAGGGGGTGGCGGTGATATTGGCCTTCGCGAGCGCCGTGTGGACGACGCTTTACCAGCTATCGAAGCATTATAAGAATCGTGATTTGAAAAGGGCGGTACCGACATTATATATAAACCCGACTACTTTTTTAATATTATTATTGTTGTTGTAATTATTATTAGTATCAATTATTATGATATGGAGTAATGATGCAGTAGTGTTGTTTCGTCTAAGATGCTGCTCTGTGAGACGGTCAGATCAGAGCAGTATGAACAATCTAAACACGTAAATGAGGCAATGAATGGAATCAGTCGAATGTGAAAGCACAACGCCGTCGATCTAAACATATAATTTAGATCACGAGTCTACAGAACACGCACGTATAAGAGTACTACAAGCCCAGCGTGATGGAACTACGCGAGGGGTCTGGGACCCACGGCCAACGAGGGTCCGCAGGAGCCGGTTGGGAGTCGTAGCAATATCACCAAAGTTGTGGTACGGCGGTGGGCCAGAGGGATTAAAGATATAGCCCTTCAGGGAAATTGGGCGCGTAGTATATGGGGGTTTAGTAAAATATATTATATCAGAATTACATGAAAGCTTAAAGCTAATCTACAATATTTTACAAAGAAAAAAGACGATGGAGCGCTACTGAAAATCTAGGAGGAAGAGTGACAAAACCTCTCAAAAAACGACAAAAGCCCCGGAAACGGCCACCGGAAACGGATAATTGTCACACCCACAAAACATTCCCATTTGGGGCACCATTAGCCCTCAAATTACAGATAAAGAATATATACAATAACCACAAAAACCTTTAAGAATATAACCTTGTTAACTGTAACTTTGTCAAAAAGGTTTTCTTTTTTTGAGGATGAAAAAAAATTGTGACTTTAGTTAACTGTTTAAAAGTATTTTATTTGTTGTTTATTCTATTTTATTCTTTAAGAATACTTCATTTTTTTAGCTTGTCCCTTTGGTTGTTCATTTCTTTTTTATTTATCTACTTTTGTATACTGTAAGCTGTATACCGGAACACATTATGGGGTGCAATATTAGCCTGGAGACAAGCCATGAAGATAGCAGTCAGTCAGCACGCCGTCGCAATAACGATATCGAAGCCCAGCTACTTTTGGGCCATAACCAGTCGCGCAATGAGTTTAAGATCTTGCTACTGGGCACCGGAGAGAGTGGCAAGTCCACCGTACTCAAACAAATGCGTCTGATTCATTCACAAAATTTTGATGCAAAAGAACGTAAAAAATACGCTATGGTTGTTTGGGCCGACGCCATTCAAAGCATGAAGATCTTAATCAGCCAATGCTATATACTAGGGATTCCTCTGGACAGTGATCGAGACACTAGCGAAAATGGGTGCAGTATGTACCCCTCGATTATTGATGGATCATTATTACCACTCCGGTTCTTTAAAGATATGATGCTGCGGGCCAACCCTAGAGAGTTGACCGATCATCAAATTGACGATTATGTGCTCAAGTATGATACAACGCCGGTCCGTGCACGACGACTGTACGGGTCTTATGAAGACGACAGAATTTATGAAAGCGTTGTTTACGGTAACAAAGATTTATTGGCAGATTCTGTAGAAACACCGCCTATTCCGCAATACTCTAAGCACGCTGGTTTTAAATTAGCCTACCGCAAGGAGGTCGCCAATGCGATTTCCCTACTTTGGCTTCACGACAAGGGAATTCAGCGGTGTTTAGCCCGATCTAATGAATTCCAGTTAGAGGCATCAGCTGAATATTACTTTGATAATATTTCTAAATTCGCCGATGAAGCATACCTTGCCACCGATCTGGATATCCTCAAGGGCCGAATTAAGACTACGGGGATCACAGAGACATTGTTCAAAACGGGGCATCTGACGTTCCGCATGGTAGATGTTGGCGGTCAGCGTAGTGAGAGACGTAAATGGATTCATTGTTTTGAAGATGTAACCACCATATTATTTGTGGTTGCACTTAGTGAGTACGACCAGGTTCTCTTTGAGGATGAAACTATGAATCGAATGCAGGAGGCGTTAGTGCTGTTTGAAGAAATTTGTAAATCCCGATGGTTCCAGCGCACATCGATCATTCTGTTTTTGAATAAAACTGATATCTTCCGACAAAAAATTCAGTTTAATCCTATTCGAAATTACTTTCCAGAGTACCAGGGGGTACAGGATGATTTTGAAAGTGGATGTCAGTTTTTCATGAAGTTGTTTTTACAAAGAAGTAAACGACGCCATGATCATGATAGCCCGATCAAGGAAAAAAACAAACATCTCTCTTGTGTTGATTATGGGCCAGATAGACAGGTTTACGTCCATTTCACATGTGCTACCAATACAAAGAACATGACATTTGTTATGGCCGCCGTGACAGACATGATTATACAACAAAATCTTAAACAAAGCGGCTTAATGTAAGATTAGTGTTAATATCGTCACTATTGTTTTATTATTGTCCTTATTTCTTTCTCTCTTTTACATTTACAGTTTTATTCTCTTACCATTATGCGTATGTGCTTGTTTTGTAGGTGGGTTAGGGCATAACTAGGGGCTTTCATAGCTCTCATATTTTGTTTTTAAATTCTAGATTCACGCCACTTAAAACACATGAATATCATGAACTCAGTTACTGCCTCACTTCCGGCTAATTTATACCTTCGTAATTTAAGTCTAGCAGATTTGGATCAAGTAGATAAGCTTGAATCGCAAGCGTTTAGCGAAAATGAACGTGCTTCGAGAGAGAAGATCGCTTACCGCTTAAGAAATTGTGCCGACATTTGTTTCGGACTTTTCCAAACCTGTGATGACCCCAATGCCGAAATATTGGTTGGACACACATTATCTACTAAAACTAACAGTTTTTTTATCACTGATCAGGCAATGGAAATGCCTGAATTGGATCCCGTTACGCATACGCCTGTGAGTGAGCAGGAAAAATTAGGCCATTTACCCACAGGTCCTACCGTGGCTTTACACTCATTGGCTGTGGCCAAAAACTTTCGCAAGCAAGGATTAGCCCAGGTCTTGATGAAGTATACCGCCGAAGCTATTTCATCTGATAATGCTACTACTCGAAATCGTGCTGATCGAATCTCCATTATAGTTCACGGGGAGCTGGTGCCTTTTTACCAGCACTTGGGTTACAAGGATAATGGGCCCAGTAAATGTGCACATGGCGGTGAAAAATGGAATGATATGTGGCTCGAATTATAAAAATATATAATATAGAGTGTCCAAATGATTGTTATTGTTCAGAAAAATTATGTCATTGACTTTATTTCGTTGATACATATTTAAGCCCATTGACAGTTTGAGATCTGTGTTTGTCCCAAAAGTTTGAAAATATAAGCACCGCTAGTGGACCTTAGTACATCATCACGTTACGAAAACAGTAAACCTATTAGTTAACCAGACCTAGACACCTGGGAAGACCAATAAAAGGGCGTTTGCTGCTTTTTAAATTATCTATATAGCCATAATGGATATTCGATCCTTTTTCAATAAACCAGGTGCCACTAAGGCCCCAGCTAAAAAGGTGAGTTTAATGTTTATGCCCGGAAAAAACTAACCCAAAGAGCGGACTATACATTAATAAAACTCTAGATAATGTGGCATATGAATACAATAATAACTCTTTTTCTCGGTGTATCTAGGTAGTGTCTACTCCAGTGACTGGAAAGAAGGCGTCCAGAAGGCATATTGTTGTTGATTCTGATGACGATGATATCATAGAGCAAAAGCCTGTAGGAAATCTTAAAAAAAAGTAAGCTCCTTTTGACCTCATATTTTTTATAATTCGATACTAATTATTTTCTAAACAGAGTGAAAACGGAGACTAGTAGTTTAAAAGCTGTAGAAGTGTCAGATTATTTTGATTCTCGCAAAAATCAACAGATTTCCGAAACCAAGACTAAACCTAAACCCGAACCCGTGGAATTACAACCTGTTAAACCTGATCAAGACGATAACGATAATAATGATAAGTCCTATAATACAGAAGCGTTTGATCTTATGGAAGATATTGTTCCCGTCACTACTCGGCGAAGAAACCCGCGAACCTCAAAAATGGCTGATACAGCTTTAGTCATATTAGACGATGATGACACCCCCATAGCACCTGTTTCCACGCGCAACTCTCGAGCCAAGCCAATTGATATCCCAGAAGAAGCGGTGGTAGAGAAGAAGAAAGCTTCACCTAGAAAACGTGTTGCACCTGCCTCTAAACCCTCGCCACCATCCTCTTCCACCTCCTCCAACAACCAGACACAAGGGCTTAGTGCACTCGATGTACTAGCTAAGATTCCTAATGCCAAATTACCTGAAGTTGATCCCAATCGACCCAAGTTATCTTTTCGTGAAATTATGGCTCAGAAGCAGGCTACAGGAGTAGCTCAGCCTAACGATTGCGCCGTGGATGAGCGTGATATCCCTGAGGCTGCCGAGAATTGTCTAGTGGGTATGACTTTTGTTTTTACAGGTGTACTACCCACTCTTTCTCGTGAAAAATGCAAGGAGATCGTCCAAAATTATGGTGGTAAGGTTACCACCGCACCCTCTGGTAAGACTACTTGTATTGTTTTAGGACAGGATGCTGGACCTTCTAAAATTGAAAAAATTATTAAACTGGGTACCAAAACTATTGACGAGGACGGATTCATCCAGTTGTTAGAGAGTATGCCTGCCAATGGTGGGTCTGGTGAGGCTGCACAAAAGGCTCGTGAAAAGAAGGAGTTGGAGATGCGCTTAATTGAGGAAGAAGTTCAAAGAGAAATTATACAAGAAAAGGCAGAAAAGGCCGCAAAAGCCGAACGAGAAGCTCAAGCCTTCAAGGCTGCTAAAGCTGCTGAACTTGCCCGTGCTCTGGAATTAGCTTCTACCCAAACTACAGCTTCTAGTAATGGTTCTCTAACCCGTCCTGGTTCTACGGGATTTACCCCCAGTATTCTTCCTAAAAAAGCTCCGTTTAAGGCATACACTCATGATGAGGCTACTGAGGAAGAACTCTGGACCTCCAAATACGCACCAAAATCATTTATGCAATTCTCTGGTAATAAGACCGCGGTTGAGCGATTGCGGAACTGGCTTAAAAATTGGGATGCTAATCAAAAATCGGGCTTTTTGCGATTGGGCCCTGATGGCAGTGGCAAATTTCGTGCTGTTATAATGCATGGTCCACCTGGAATTGGTAAGACTACTGCTGCACACCTGGCCGCTAAGGAGGCTGGGTACGATGTTATCGAGTCTAATGCCTCTGATACAAGAAGTAAGGGTCTACTGGCGGACAAAGTTTCTGGTATATTAGCTAATACGTCCATCAGCGGGTTTTTTGCAAGTGAAGGTAAGGCTGTCGACAAGACCAAAAAGAAAATTTGTGTGATTATGGATGAAGTGGATGGTATGTCATCCGGTGATCGGGGTGGTGTGGGTCAAATGGCTGCTCTATGTAAGACCACTAATGTACCGATTATTCTTATCTGTAATGAACGCCGATTGCCCAAGATGAAACCCTTTGATAATGTGGCTTTTGATATTACTTTCCGTCGTTTGGATGTTAACCAAGCTCGGGCTCGCATGATGACCATAGCTATTAAAGAAGGTATCAAGATCCCTCCCAATGTACTGGATAATTTGATCATGGCCACTGGCAGCGATTTACGGCAAGTTATTAATATGCTTTCTACTTTTGCGCGTACCGAGAAAAATATGGATTTCGATCAGAGTAAAGATATGGGTAAAGCCTGGGAAAAAAATGTCATCTTAAAACCTTTTGACATTGCCAGTAAGTTATTAGCTGGATCAACATTTTCAGCGTCATCGCGCATGACCTTGAACGATAAGATTGAACTTTATTTCCACGATCATGCGTTTGCACCGCTGATGATTCAGGAAAATTATTTATCAACAGCACCCGCGCGTCGCGACATGTGCCACTTGAGTTTGGTTGAGCACGCGGCGGACTCTCTAAGTGAAAGTGACTTGGTAGACCGGATGATTCATGGTTCTGAACAACGATGGAGTCTGATGCCCTTTCATGCAGTTATGTCAGCCGTTCGCCCTTCATCATTTGTAGCCGGAGGGATGACTGGTCGTATGAATTTTAATGCTTGGTTAGGTCAAAATTCTAAGGCCGGTAAACTTATGCGTCTGCTTCAAGAACTTCAAAGCCATGCCAGGTTGAAAATTAGCGGTGATCGGCACGAAGTCCGGCTTAACTATTTGCCAACTTGGACTAGCCGACTGACTCAGCCGTTGATTGAAGACGGTCAAGAAGGGATCGCCAATGTGGTGGAAATCATGGATGAGTATTTTCTTACGAGAGAAGATTGGGATTCAATCATGGAGCTTGGTGTGGGCCCTACCAGTGGCGAAGTTGCTATTAAAGCTATATCTTCCACAGTCAAGAGTGCTTTCACTAGGAAGTACAATGCTGCCAGCCATCCTGTGCCGTTTATGAAGTCAGCTACTACTGGCGCGTTTTCTGGAGGTAAATTGGCCTCTAAGGACGTTCCCGATCTGGATGACGTGATTGAGGATGATGTGGATACCCCCAATGACGACGAAAAGGATATTATTGATGATGAAGATGATATTACTAAGGATAAGTACATTAAAATGGGTAAAAAGCCCGCTACCAAGAAGGCGCCGGCCAAAAAGAAGTCTACTGTCAGTAAAGCCAAAGCTAAAAAGCAATAGCTTTGTGTTTCTATTGATTTCATACATATACATATAGTAATTTACCAAACTTCCTGTAAGTATCTATTTTTCTTTTCCATATCCTTAAGCCACACACCGACCTTTTCGTCATCCCAATCGAGGACCTCTTTTATACTTTCAATAAGCGTAATACGAACCTCACGTGGCATTTTGCCGGCCGAGCCACATATATAGAAAACCCCATTCTCATGCACTAACTTTTGAACGAGAATATCTCTATAGCGGTACATAGAATCTTGGACGTATTTTGTATGTGAAGGCAATTCATTCTCCGTGCGAAGAATCGGATCTCTTGAGAAAGACTCCAACACAGTTAAGCCATGCACCCGTGGCCACTCGTCCGAAAACAAATAATCTTTATCCTTGAATCGACACCCAAAGAAAAGCGTGAGTGAGCCCTTTTCGGTTGGATGAAGTTTGTCTTCTTGGTGTCGAGTAAGTATCAGCGATCGCATAGGAGCAATGCCAGTTCCCGGCGCTACCATTACCAGAGGAACTGAGTGATCCTTCGGCACAGGAAGTGTTGTCTTATGGATAGTGAAGGGAATCAAATCATTGTTGGCGAGAGTAGATATCCAGTTTGTTGTGATACCGCGGCGGATACGTCGGATGATAGTCTTATATTTGACAATGGCAATCACTAGTTCGAGCGACACAGGTGTCGTAGAATCAGTATGTTCAGGGGATGCGATTGAGTAGAGTCGGGGTCGCAAGAATGGGATTAGTGAGAATAAAAATTCAAGGGGGATTCTTAAACTACTGAACTCAGTAATGACTTCTAGGATAGACCTACGCGGACGGTTGGCATAATCGTAAAGATCTTCAAGACCTTCTAACGTACTGAACTCCTGTAGACGTTCGCGTTCCCTTTCATCGGATGCAAAATGCCATATCTGAGAAAAGAACGACCGGCGAGGAATCGACATTATATCTAGGTGGTATTTAATCAAGGAACGTACCGTCAAAGTGGTCACTAGTCCACCAGGTGCACCAGTAATATCACCTTCGATAGCCACACGAGTATCAGCTAAATCTGCCCAGCCTTGATGCTGGATAAGCGCATCGACATCCATATCAGTATTGCTAGGGTACAACGCAATTGTATCACCGGGAGAATATGCAGGTGCTTTCACACTATCGGAGCCTTCGTCCACCAGTTCAAATCGCAAATTACGTACATCCTGAAAGTGTGATTTATCGGTGATCCTATTGTTTAATAAAACACGTCCCGTTAAAACTGGCATTGTTTTATCTGATCTTGAAAGGGTGATATCTGATTTACCTACTGTAGGAATGATCTCATTCTCTAATAGCTTTATCGGATTACGAGGAGGTAACAGAATCTGTTCCGAAATCGCTTTAATACCTGGAGGCAAGGGAAATAAATTCAGTAGGTTTTTTCTAACAGTTTTCTCCCATTCTACGAACATAGCATCTACGCCATCTGGACTCTGTTCATCACCCTCGGCGCGCGGTGAGAACTCTTGACAGCCCAACTGCGTGAGACGAATGTGCAGTTTCTTTACAGCATAGTTATAGTGAGGGTAGGAGCTATCACCAAGACCAAAAGTTGTAAAGTAGGTTGAGGCCAACAAATTTGAAGCGAGTGACCGGCGACGCATAAACTTCCAGAACCGTAAACAGTTATTAGGGAGATCTCCCTGTCCAAGAGTGGAAGTAATGAATATGATGCATTTCTCCGTAGTTAGCTTGTTCAATGAGGTTAAAAAGTAGTCATCCATAGATAATATTCGTACTTTGAAATGAAGTCGTGAGCAGGTGGCGGCTAACAAAAGTGCATAATCGTACGCATTTCCAGTCTCCGTACCATATAGGATCAATAGAGGCCTTGATTCAGCCAAAGAACTATCGTAAACCACCTCATCGGTTATTGATAGCTTGTTGAAATCTATTTCCTCGGCCATCTTTCTAGCTGAAATCCGGTAGCTGAGCGAATGATACTAATTCAATATATTTATAACACTAAAAAGTCATTTTGTCCAGCTTGTTAAATTATCGATAAAACTGTCGGGTAAAGCGCCGCACGGGACCAGTGGTTATCGGCGTCAGATATTTAGCTACAATTTCAACACATAAACATATATTCCAACTTGATTTAGTAGTTAAAAAAACAATGTTGCAATCAATTAAATCAGTTAGTCCCTTACGTACTCAATTCCTCACTGGTAGTTACTTTGGCATCCGCCGATTGTATTCTGATAAACCGAAACAGTCGAAAGAGAGTAACAATGTAGAAAGCAATGATTCGACCGTTCGTGAAGACAACAACTTGAGTCCAAGTGAGAGTTGCGCTTCACAATTAGAAGCCACCAGCCGGGAATTTATTAAAGTGCGAGATGATTATCTCAAAAGTATTGCGGATTTTCGCAATCTTCAGGCTAGTACTAAACGCGAGATTGACGACACGAAACAGCGAGTTCTTAAATGGTTTGCCCGGGACCTAATGGAGACTGTCGATCACTTCGATTCCGCTCTCCAAAAAATTCCGCCTGAGTGGAAATTGGAGGGCTACGTAGCAACTGATTTACATGCGAATCCGAAATTGCTGGAGCTATTTGAGCTGTATGAGGGTATGCAATTGACCCAGAATGTGCTGGAAAAGACACTTGCTGCGTACGGGTTGACCAAATTTGATCCTGTTGGCTTAAAGTTCGATCCTGTGCTTCATGTTAAAGTTAGAGAGGTGTTTGCTGACGAGACAGGTATGCATCCAGGGACGGTGGCAAAGGTATTGGAAACTGGATTTATTTGGAAGGGTCAATGTCTGCGGCCCGCTAAAGTAGAAGTTACTGTTGAAAATAATGAAGAGGAAAGAAGCGATGTGGAGACAGAGTAGGTTGAGGTGTAGCCGGGTTTGCTTGGTCTGGTCAGTCAATCTTACCGACCATTAAGAACATAAAACCTAATATGTATAAGTATATACTATCCACGAATGAATATATTAAATAATGAAGACTTGATCAGTTGATCAAATTTTCCTGGTAAGTATCAAGCTTATAATTAATTGGCACCAATATCTTGTCAATTTCTTGCTATCTCAATAAATTGATAAAAATGTTTTCCTGGGGAACACGTTAGAAGAGAAACAAGACCATGATTTATTAGTGTAGCATAAAAATAGATAAAGTCTTAAAACTTAAACCTGGAAAAGCAAATATGAAGTCCAGTAAAAAAGTTGGAATAGAAAATATGGATTATGTTCAAAGAGAAACGAGTTTGTAGCAAAAACTAGAATTAGAGAGAAATTGCAACTGTTCAGCTGGCTATTATACAGTTAGAGGAGAGGATCGTTGGAATAAATTTGAGACTTATATCTTTTAACAGTATACATGATTAGCTCTGGGTTTCATGAATATTCCAAGGATTATAGAATCAGAAAATGACACCTAAATGACACCTAAAAATGACGATTCGTCTCTATAGCTCACATTTCAAGCCTGCCAACTAGATACGTCATTGCCGTATACTACTTCTGGTAATTTGGTTTGTGATTTTCATTTCTTTCGTTCAAATCTGAAGCTTTTTTAGAAGCTTATTTAACTATAATATCGTTAGATTTAAAGAAGCACACTTTATCCTATCTAGCCTCAAGGCGGTGGCTACTTGTACAAATACTTCCAGTCCTCGATTTCTTCTACCGAGCTCCTTAACTTATCCCGCATTGTTTCCAGCGCCTGTGTGCCCAATATCAGTCGCATAGGCGGTACTTCACAATGTGCGGTCTCCCATACAATCTCACATGCTCGGTTGATACTAGCACCACGGAAGCCAGGCTGGAATATGTTACGTAAGATAGTTGAGCCTACATCAGCAGGAGTATCGATATAGTTATTGCTAGGCTCTTTAATCCTAAATTCTTCACTATCGAAATTCATAGCTTTATCATTTGTGCCTTGATTATTTAATCCGTCGTCCTCTGGTTTGAAATTATTCCAAGTATCTTCATTCTGATTATCTTCGGGACTGTTGGGCTTTGGACTGTTTGGGCACTCAGGAGTCTCAGACGACGAGTGACCCATTTGCACCAGCACTGCTTTACAGCCCATATCCTCAATTTCATACATCAAACTTTCAGTTAATCCCTCAACGGCGTTCTTGGAGGCCGAGTAGGGCCCAAGGCCAGGGATACCTTGCACCCCCAGAACCGAGGAAAAGTTGAAAATTTTTGTGGGAAAAAAGCTTCTCTTCCCACTAGTTTGGCTTCTGGGCTGAGTTTTCAGCTGTTGTTTAGCGTTCTGTCTCAAATGCGGCAAGCAGGCCCTAACAGTATGAAAGATCCCCAGCAGATTAGTATCCAATTGTCCCCTCACTTCTTCATCATCCTGGTCTTCACATGCAGCGGCAATTCCCCACCCAAAGCAATTTACCACTATATCTATTCTACCCAAACTGTTTATCACGTTCTCTACTGCTTCAATGACACTGGTAGAAGATCGTACGTCTACGGCAAAAGGCAAACAGATGTCAGCGAACTCTGAAGCAATGAAGATATTCGGAGAAAGAGCATTGATAGCGCATGCAGCTACTTTGTCCCCTAACGCTAGCACGGTACGAGTCAAGTGGGATCCGATATGACCCGTAGCACCGAAGATGATCCAGTTGAGCGAAGGTCGGCTAGATGGGGCTGTGGAGTCAGTGTGGTTGGTGTCGGGCGTTGGCGGCTTTGTTGAGGGCGGAAGGCGAGAGCAGTCATACCTTATATGGTGAGAATTATCGGGGGTTAAGGTTATCATGGCAAATGAGATGAAAAGTTGGCATAATTAAGAAAATAGATTATATATAGCGGTAGATGGCTATCATTAGTTGTTGGATCTGGGGAATAAAAATCATCAGCCGCTGAAGAAGGGTTAGGGCGTTAATCTGGGGTCATATATAGACGATAAGAGGCACCGCGCTGTGCAAGAAAAGCCAGATGATGATGAATCAGAAAAGAGACCACTATAGTGCTGAGAAAGGAAGAAGTTGATGGGTGGTTTTTCCAGAGGGCCGGGTCGATGTGGGGGTAGAGGGGGTGCTATTTGTTTTGACAAGGAAACCAGATAGGAACAGTTGCTATAATGTATATATATACGAGTAGATATAAACACCCATACCGATATAGATAAAGCTACCGTGCCACCGAAAACCAGAAAAGAATCGATTATAAACGGTGATTTTGGGATGGTGTTGTGGTTGATCCGGGTTTATGGTACATACATACAAAGTCGATATTGTGTCAGATTTAATTCCCGCTATTCACCACTGTGTATGTGACGGATCATTACTCATTGATGAGACCGGAAATAGAATCTAGAAGCGGGGACGTTTTAAATGAGCAAACCCGATATAAATCTTTATTTGTTTATTTGTTTATTTAGTGAAAAACCAATCAAGGTTGAATGATTTGTTTTTTTAGGCTTTTTGAGAACAAGATTTACAAAATGGGTCTCCTTCATATCCTATGCAAAACTCCAAAAGCAAGGAGATATGAGTAAATCAAAAAGAAAAACAACAAGTAAATAGCAATTGAATAACTAAAGTTAAAGGTAAATCACCAATACTATTTCTATTATTATGAACCGACTTTTTATATCTCCTACTCGCTTTTAACATCTTTTCATTTTAGTTTGACCAGACACCATTTATCGGTCCGAGTTTACCCTACTATACCCCAGGTCATGAGTTTTTCAGTCCAGGCAGTGATTGCCACGGTGTTCATTATAGCAAGACCACAACTATACTATTATTTCCAGTCAAAAAAAAAGTAAACTAGTCTGGGTCTGGTGTCTAGCGGTTTTTTGTGTTAAAGCCAGAATAAAAAATCCTGAAAAATACAATCAAACCCAACTGCGATTTGGGGCATTTTATAGTTCACAAACTTGGGTGCTATATTTGCACGTTCACAAATACCATGGTATAAAGCAGCGTAACCCCTGCCTTTTTTTTAAAAAGCCCTGAGACATCTACACTTTGCTACTACATTCTATAAAATCGGGTATCTTTTGTAAGGCCAGGCAGTATTAGTGGACTTATTCAGAATCTAAACATAGGGTTTGTAGGAGGCTCGAATGAATGCAAGATCGCGGAGATCCGTTTTGTGCCGACCATATAGACTGAAAGTGGACAGAGAGTGGAGAAAAACCAGGATTAATATCGAATTTAGAGCTTGTATATAACAATAATAGCCACTGTAACCAAATATATAAACAAGGAGTCAGAAATATACAGACACAAAATTGAAATCATAAACACATTCTTTGGAATGAAACACCAAACCCCAACCACCGATCTGCAGATCGTTTGTTTACCTCGTCTTTCTTTTCTCAACTTCACACCGCCCAAAATCTCATTATCTACACTTCTTTCCTATATATCTATCTGCTGTGCACTCATCTGAGCCAGTTTTCCTTTAGTTGGGCCCTTGTCTCTTGTGTCCGTGTGGTGCTCTACTATATTACTGGGCTTACTTTATTCTAAGCTTTATTTTCGGCTATTATTTCTGTTAATTATCACTCTCCTATTCTGCAACTCTTTTGCACCATCTTGGTTCATCTCCCTGCACCCTTTTTTCCTATTCTTTTTCTCTAAACTAAACTCAATCACTAGTTTGGATTACATATTCCAATAATGGCCGCCCAGTATAATCGTATGTCCCAGCCTATTATGGCCATACCCACTGGAACGCCCGGTTATGTCCAGCCCGGAATGGTTAACCCTGGCCTTCCGCACTCTAATCCTGGTAATCCCGGCCAAGGCCTCGCGGTGGCCGGCCTAGTTCCAGGGGATAATAGACGAGTTCGCCGGGAAGTCCGATTCGGTGCTTATGTTCTTGGATCTACTCTCGGCGAGGGTGAATTTGGTAAAGTTAAGCTCGGCTGGCGTAAGGACGGCCAGCTGCCCGCCCAAGTGGCAATCAAATTAATCAAAAAGGAAACTGTGCCACCCCGGTCTAACCGTGAAGCAAAGGTGTTTCGTGAGATCAACTGTCTGCGTAAGCTCACCCATCCAAATATCGTCAAACTGGAACAGGTCATTCAGAACGATAGGTATATTGGTATTGTCCTCGAATATGCTTCTGGTGGGGAGCTATTTGATCATATATTAACTCACCGGTATTTAAAAGAATCAGTCGCTTGTCGCTTGTTTGCTCAGTTAGTCTCTGGGGTTCATTACCTTCACGCAAAGGGCATTGTACACCGTGATTTGAAGTTGGAGAATTTGCTCCTGGATAAACACAAGAATATCATTATTACCGATTTTGGGTTTGCTAATACATTTTCCGTCGGCTCTACCCCAGAATTATTATCAAACGACATTCCATCTGATCTTATGACTACCTCTTGTGGTTCTCCGTGTTATGCCGCCCCTGAATTGGTAATTTCTGATCAAAAATACGCCGGTCGTAAGGTGGATGTTTGGTCATGTGGTGTTATTCTATATGCTATGCTTGCTGGTTACCTTCCCTTTGATGACGATCCCGCCAACCCAGATGGTGACAATATCACATTACTTTACAAGTATATTACAACCTCTCCACTGACATTTCCAGAATACATCCAAGCCATGCCGCGTGATTTGTTACGTCACATGTTAGTCTCAGATCCTAAACGTCGTATGGATCTCGCAGCGGTTCGGTCACATTCCTGGTTAGCCTCTCATGCTCATTTCTTGTCGGTGACCCCGCAAGAGTGGGATTCTACTTTCAAGCGTGAGCCCGCAAATAATGCCCCCCCGAAAACGAATCCGAGTAACTGGCGTCAACGTGATGAATCTCACCTTCAACGATCGCAGAGTGTTCAAGTCGTCCCTACAAATCACAGTCATTCTCATGGTCATAGTGGTAACCACAGTCAGAGCCAGAGCCAAAGCCAAATTGGTGTTCCTCAAGGTGGTCATTCACGTTCGCAATCGCAGGCTAGTGTGGACACCTTTTCTTCTACAGCCTCCAACTCTCCCGTGGTTATTCCTGCCGCAGCGTTCGAAGCGAGTCAAAGCGGTAATCATAAACAGCTCCAATCGACGCAGGTGGTTCGCTCCGCGACCTATTCTGGCAATTTATCCTCAACTGTCTCTTCCAAGCCTGATCTGGCTGGTAGTATGTCTAGCTTGACCATTCAGCCCATCTGTGAACAATCTGAGCTCACTGCTTCGACCAACGCGACTTACTTTTCGCACAACGTTCATAATTCTGTGAACGCGCAACGCCTCCCTGCCGCGGTTCGAAAACCACGTCCGATGTCATATCAACCCTCTATTGTGACCTCGTCGTCATCTTCTTCAGTAGTGGTTCCTAACATCTATCCTGCGATACAAACCTCTACTATCCCGTCATCTAATCACTATAATTATTCGTTGGCACCCACTGCCAATGCTATGGTAGCATCTACCACTTCAGTCTCTGCTACTGATATTTCTCACACTAGTGCCATACCTACCGCAACATCGGCTTCGTCCTCAACTCGCCCTCATCGTAACAACTCCGGAACAGAATATTCTCAACCACGTCCCACGTCTATGATATCTATGGCAAGCTCCATATCCTCGTCGTCTTCTAACACAACAGCTAGCGTGGGGAGCGTGGGTAGTTTCCATTTAGGTTCTCCAGGATCGTTCTCGGCGGCTAAGGTGCAAGTGAGCCAGGACGCAACAGCGGCCGCTATGCGCGGGGAGATTTCACAACCCAAAAGCGATTCTGACCTATTAAAGCATGTGAGTGACAAGAATAACGAAGAATCCACAGGTCAACTAGAGGCTGATACATCAGTTGAGACAATTCGGATCAACCCTCCTCAGGTGCCAGCTCCACGCTCAGCCTTACCTGTTCAAGTTGAACAACAATCCGAACTTGATACAGGATTGATCACTGAGCCTAGACTAACTCAAGACCAAGGCCAATCAGAGAATTCCGTACCGGCTCAGCGGAGTACTTCGTCATCTAATATCCCTGCTACTAGCCGTCATAAACGTAACCAGTCCAGTTTATCCTATGGGGCTGATAAGTTCTTTAGCAAAATTATGGGTAATAGCACCTCTACTACCAACAACACCAGTTCATCTTCAAGTCCCGTGGTGGACAGAAGTGCTTTCACTGACAAAACTCAACCTCCCCAACAGCAAGATGCTACTGTGGTCACCGCTGCCGCGATGGCCCGTTCGCCTTCTGTTAGGGATAAAAAGCGATTTAGTCTTTTGAGCTTCTACTCTTCCACCGATGGTAACAATAACAGCAATAGTGGTGATAACAGCCATAATACCGGTAGCGGCATTGGCAGCAAGCGTGCGCCTGGATCCCCTAACCTGGCATCTCCACCAACGTCGCGTCCTAGACCAAAAAGCATGGCTGCATCTTCTTCATCTGCTAATTTTGAGGCCAATGGATATACCAACTCTGTTAGAACACCCTCAGCGGCCTCATCAACTAGATCCCTGTCCAGCCAGGGTACTGATGTACAAAGTCAGATGCCAGATTTGACCAGTGACCGACCACAAAGTCAATCTCAACAAGGGCAGGGAAACAATAATTACAGACCCCAGCAATCTCATCAAAGATCGCAATCCGCAGCTGTTTTCTCCAGTATGCCTCCTGGCACATCTTCATCATCGTTGGCTCCCTCGTCGTCGTCACTCGCTAGGGCATCTACTGGTCTTCGTTCTACTAGCAGTAACAGTACTAGCGACAGGAAGAACGTATCACAAGCAGCTAAGGAAGGTAGAGCACAGGAGAAGGAGATGGGTGCTGCGAGACGAATTGTAGAATTCTTTAAGAGGAGATCCAAGTCGTAAAAGTGTCCAAACAAATATACAAAAAAAGTGTTTATGTAAGACTATCTATATAGTCATGATTTAGGAACGACAGTTTTGGCCATATGAAAACAAATAAATTAAATCAAGTATGAGTATAAATTGGAATGTATTGCATAATAAAAAATAATTTTGTCTTTACAAAGGGCAACTCTTCAGGTCGTATATATTGAATACTATAGGCTTTTGGCGAGCTCTGATATGCCACTTGCGAGCTATTAGGGCTTATTACCTGAAAAAAGGTGAAAGAAAATCAAACTAGCACGTTTTTTTATATTAACACTTATATTAACACTGATATCAATAAGCAGTGTTAGACACAGGCTGTATTCCAGCTGCTTCAGTTCTTGTAAACAAAGGTTTCTGTAGAAAGAGCTTGCTTTATGTGAATCAAATCAGTTTATACGTATTTATTACAATATCTCACGTATAAAATCTGTTTCACCCCCTTTGCTCTCTCTTTGTCTTTCTCATATTGTCTTTTAACAACGACCAAAACAGTCCTGGCGCCCATTTAGCGTAAGTGTCAAGCAAGAATGTATTGTATATATAATAAGCTGTAATATATATAGAAAAAATGAAAAAGAAGAAAAAGAGGGAGAAAAAGGGAAAAAAGTAAAACCAAAACTAAGAAACAAAAAAAGCTAGATTACTCTCCTACAATTACGGGTTGAGCCAATCATCCTTAGATTGCACTTATTCTCAAATTATTGCTTGCCAAAGTAATCACTGTTGCGAATAAAAAGTAAACTGGTATCAAATACCCATTCACCAACATCAAGATATTTTTGGACGTAGCCGCGAGCTTCACGGTTCTCAAAATTGTTGGAATCAAACCTAAGAAGGAGGAAAGTTAGCTGCCAAAATTTAGTGGCGCAGGCTTTTGTGGCCGCTATAAAAACATGTCCCCATATCTACTCACGTTAAACCAGTGGAACGTTTAATGCCGGCCAAAACGGCCGAAACCAAAGCCAGATCGGCACCGATGTGCATAATTTTACCTATCTGTCAAAATTTCAATATTTAAGTAGGAGTTAGTACCGTTATTAACAGACATTATAGGTTAAAAACACTCATATCCATTTAATATTTCAGTGAAAGAATCGAAACTAAATAATCAGTAGATAGCAGTGATAATATACATACTGTGCCCATTTTCTGACGAAGTTAAATCTTGTAAATGTATTAGAGTTAAGGGTCAAAATATATATCAGAAGAGAAGTCCGATGTTGAGGATCAAGGAGGTGCCGCACCCAAAAGCACGTCGAAGATTGGTTTCCATTATCGGCGGTCGGTACATCGGCGCCCCGCTAACCCACTGATATTGTTTTCTTTTAAAAAAACGACAAACAAAATTCGCTTTGTTTTTATATTTCATATATTAATCTATGTCCACTAAAACTGGTATACCGATTTTGATTAATCGCGAGGTGGTATCGACCTTTCAGCCTTGCAAACAGTTCCAAAACCATGGATCACAAGCTGTGGTCACTTCACTTGATTTTGACGATAACGGCCAGTTTTTAATTAGCAGTGGCGATGATGAAAGCATGTATATGTATGAACTAAAACTCGGAAAACCATATGGTAAGCCCATCTACTCCAAAAAATACGGTGTTCATTCGGCAAAATTCACGCATAGCACTAACCATTGCATTTACGCTTCGACCAAGGAGGATGACACGATAAGGTATTTGAATTTGAGCAATAACCAGTATTTAAGATACTTTAGGGGTCATAAGGCAAAGGTGACAAATTTAGAGCTATCCCCCTCGAGCGAGTTGTTTATTTCATGCTCCGAGGATCATTCCGTGCGGTTTTGGGATCTGAGGTCTAATCATTGTCAGGGCCTGCTCAACATTTTATCTCCAAGTTTTGCAGCTTTTGATCCTTCTGGACTGGTATTTGCTATTGCAAATGAGTATAATAATGACATTGGCTTGTATGACATTCGTAATTATACTTCTGGGCCCTTTTTGAAGATTTCGAATGCCGTCCCTGCTACTGCATCGCCATTAAACAATATGTTAAATTGGTCCAAAATTGAGATCGCAAATGATGGTAAAACTCTGTTACTGAGTACACTTTATAATAAGCACTATTTATTTGATTCTTTTAACGGAAAACTAATATCTACACTTTTGACCCAGGAACCATCCTCCTTTTTGGATTCCACGACCTATCGTAGCCACACCAGTCAAACATGTTTTTCGGCTGACGGAAGATATATATTTGGTGGTGCACCTAATGGTACTGTTTCTTTGTGGGATGTCAAAGAATCCAAGTCAAAACATGGACTGGCTTCCACCAATGATGTTAATACAGCCGGTAGCATTACCAACGGTACACCCCAACTGAAGCCTTTTTCACACCTAAAGGGGCCCGAGGGCCATACGCCCCGATCGTTACTTTTTAACCCTAAAAATTTACTGCTGGCTAGTGCTGATAAAGATGTGGTATGTTTTAAAAGCCTTTTATTGTTATCTTTTTATTTTTAATTCTCAATTACTAACTCTAGCTATACCTAGGTTTTGTGGATACCCGAAGAACCCAAGATAAAGACTATGTCCGAGAAATAGGCTCACTCAAATTTACTATAGACTGAACTACATAGACTAATTGTACCATAATGGAAAATATCCTGAACTAATTCAATATTCATCAAATATAATATATTGGCCCGATAAAGGGCTGAGCCTCTCTACCCTATAAACCTCCCAAAAAGCTCAACCCGTCCCACGTATGCCTTATATTGTCTTAGATTATAACAACCAGGTTGTTGCGTTTTATTTGGTGAGAAATTACCGCTTTCGAGGGTGTTATTTTTTTTAATCAACTAGCCAATTATTTATTTTAAAATATGTACGTACACAATGCTGTTTTTCCTCTATATATTACAATCCTCTGCGCTGCCTATTTCTACATATGATGTTTACGGTAAAAGGTCAGAATCGTAATGAAACAGCCCTGTTAGCAATAACATTATACCTTCTTTCTGTTAAGAAATATTTTCTTTTATTCGTCTGTCGGTGCCAAATTGACCCGTGGATATTTATAATTCGTCCTTTCTTTTTCTGAAAGAGGATAAGGGGCTTATTTCTCACCGTTAAAGTGAAACCGTGCAACCTTAAGCCAGATGCGTAGTGTGCATAGATTGCTCATGCTCAGTTAGGCGGGATTGTTGGCGAAAGAATTGTGAATAACAGTTTTTTCTTTGCACAATGATTATCCGTTGATCTGTAGGTGCTTTGTCTGTCGTTTGTGTTTTCGTTTTTTCTTTTTGATTCCGGCCCAGTTATTCTAGTGAGAAGGTGAAATAAGATAAATTTAAACTGTTACACTGCTTGAGATAATTGCAATGGTCTACTTGTTTGTACGTTGGATTTATGAAAGTGATTTGGCTTTTACCTGCTCGAGTTTCTGTCTCTCCTTCTCCCCCGAAGTAAATACCAAAATTGAAACTTTGATATTATCTGTTCAAATGATGACGGCTCGTAGAAAATCTTCCATGTCTTATCACTATTGGTATTCCATAAATTGATTTACATCCCTAATTCTTCTGGGATTTATTTGCGATGGTCTATAAACGACTGGGGCACCAGTCATTTTCCAACTTTCTACGCAATTGAACCAACGGCAAGGGATTATATTCACAAGTAATGACATCCAGAGATCAAAGTTTTCTGGATAAAGTACTATCAAGTAAACTATTCCTTTTAACTTAGCCTTTTGTACCCTTTTTAAAAAGATTCTCTTTCATCTTTTGGCTGGCAAGTTGGTATCGATTGGAAAATATCGGCACGACAACCTCACGCTTATGGTTCAAGGAAACTCTGGTTTCGTCAATCGCGTGAGACCCAACGAGGCTTATTACCGACATTGACAAAGAAAAGGGTGTCAATTTACGTTACAGCTATTTTAAGTATGGGTACCTGTTGACAATTTGGGTTTATGTATACCACTGATTAGAGTTAATGCGTAGAGCGAGTAAAGAATTTTTAAAGAAAAAAAAACACAGAGCAATAAACAGCATAGCTGTAATTGCTCGGTTTTTAATTATTTTGATATCTAAAGCTAACTATTACTTAGAGCGACAACGGCACAAGAATGTTTACAGAAATATGAATGAACTAAGGGAATGACTCTTGTGACCTTTCAAGCAAAATTGCAACCCGATTTAGCTTAGCTATGCTTAATGGTAAGGAACCGCGGGGAATTCTAGCTTTGACTATTATCCATTGGCCCTTTGTATGTATATATACCCGTACTTTTATCTAACTTGCCCCCCTCTGTAGACGTTTATTTTGATAAACGATGTAGTATTATAGCTTCATTGAGAAGGGTTAGGGTTGAATCGACTGGGTTGGTGGTTCAAGAAATTATTCCCACTTTAACAACAACCAAGAGATATACACTAAGTCATCTCGGAGACTGATTTCAGAACGCCGTTTTCGTGATACAATTAGTGACCGAATACCTATACCGTATTGCGTTTAGTTTTTTTCAACAGTATAGGTCATCGGCTGATTGGAGATATCTAATATTTACTTTAATCGGTGATTTACTTATTTATTTGTACGCCTAAACTCTTTGTATACCTCAAAGGTCTATCAAATCGGCTTGTGAATATCGGCTAATAACGCCTTATTAAGTATTCACAATATAGCAATAGGTTCAATCGGGCTATTTCCCATAATCTCCCTACAATGAGTTTGAACAGGCCTACTGGACCCAGGGGTAATAGGCGAAATAACCTTGACCCCAATAGCAACGAACGGAGGGATCGTGCCGCGTTTTCAGATACTTATGCCGACAGACGAGGGAATTTTAACCGTACCGATCCCGTGGATCGCAATGATAGAAGTGATCGCGGTGCTCGTGATGACAGAGTTGATCGCAATGACCGGAATGCGCGGTTCAATTCATTAAACCGGGGGGGCGGTGATAACAGCGATAGCAACCATCAAAGGCCCAATAAGAGATACGGCGATCGCAGAGTTAACCAAGAATCAGAACGAGAGGAGGATCGTAGTCGTGATCGTAATAATCGAGGTAATCAAAATCAAGACCGCGAGTTAGCTCGAGACAGAGACGGCGACTATTACCAACCCGGTCGAATCCGGGATAAACCAGAAGACAGAAGCAGGGATCGTGACCTTGGCCGTGAGAAATCTAATACACGAGATCGTGGTTTTGATTTGAATAACAGAGGTAACAACAGCGACACAAATAGTCAATACAATAGGAAACGGGATGACTTGTCTCGGTCGCCACCCCCGTCCAAAAGATATCGTTCGCAAGATAGTGAATTCAAAAATAGTGTTTCAAAAAAGAATCCGTCAAGTTTATCTATGCGAAACCGTTCTACGTTATCGTCATTATCATCTGCAACAGCGATATCCACTACGATAGCTGAAGACAAATCGGTGCGAAAATCTGTTGATTCTAAATGGTTTGACAAACCCTCAAATACCGCGAGTGGTGGTGTATTCAATAGCAAAAATAACGATGATAGTGATAGAACCCGCGGCGGTAGTAAGAATAGTAAAAACGATTTCAAATCTAATAAGCACATCCCGGCCCCAGCCAAAAGTGTTGGCACCGGACGGATTGGCGCCTTGCCCCCTACAGGACCACGAAGATCTGGAGGCTCTAAACCCGATACTAACTACAGTAGACGGTTTAAGCCAGTAGGAGGTAGCAACAATAATAATAACAACAATAATCGCAACAGTAACCATAGCATCAATGAAGAGGGTAATATTTTAGAAGTCAACCGAATTGACATCACTAAAAAGACAAGCTCGGACGATTTGTTTCCCGAAAAAATTGGCCAAATTGATCCTGTTAGCCAAAATTCCCAGCGATTGGCATTCCGGTTACCAACTGGAGTTTATTCCAATCGATCAGCGCTATCAGCATCTTCTGAGCCGTCTGAGTCGTCGACTTCAACAGCGCAGCATTCGTCGGTGGCAATACCCTCAACATCACCCGTATCTGAAGTACCCCGAAGCCAAGGAATGATTACTGAGAAGGTAATTACGGCGGTTGAGAGAGTTCCTCGAACTAGTAGTATTTATAAAAGAGTTTTACAAGTTGGTGAAGGTACTTACGGTCGAGTATATAAGGCAGTAAACAGGGATACCAGTGTAAAGGTGGCTTTGAAAAAGCTACGTCTATCTAATGAAAGGGACGGATTACCCATTACTGCCATTCGAGAAATTAAGCTATTGCAAGCACTGAGACATCGCAATATAATTGATTTAAAGGAAATGATGATTGAAGAGGGTCAGGTTTATATGATTTTCGAGTACATGGATCACGATCTCAGCGGCATTTTATCGCAACCGGATTTCAAACTCAATGAGTCTAATATCAGATTTATTTTCCGACAAATGATTGAAGGCCTGGCTTTTATCCACCAGCGTGGGATTCTACACCGTGATATCAAAGGTTCTAATATTCTGATATCTAATACAGGACAAATCAAGCTTGCTGATTTCGGATTGGCCCGATCGGTAGATTTGGTTAACCCCCATGCTCACTACACCAATCGTGTGATCACTTTATGGTACCGCCCACCTGAGTTATTACTGGGTGCTACGAAATATAATGGCTCGATTGACGTATGGGGTATGGGATGTCTTTTGGTTGAATTGTATACTCGTCGGGCTATATTTCCAGGACATGATGAGATAAGCCAATTGAATTATATTTACAACATAATGGGTACGCCAAAAGAAGGCCAATGGCCATTGAACGAACGATCTAACTTGCCCTGGTGGCCGCTATTACATCCTCACGAAGAAACTGATAGCAAATTTTTAACTAACTACCAGTCGAATATGAGCCCTGTAGCGTTGGATTTGACGTTAAAGATGCTGACTTGGAACCCGCGGGTAAGAATTAGTGCCAGTGATGTTCTACAACACGAGTACTTTACTAGTGGTCAACCCGAAGCTTGTCCCGAAGGCTTTGAGGGTTTGGGCGAATGGCATGAATTCGAGGCTAAAAAATGGAAAAAGCAGCAGAGGGAAATCATGAGAAAGAAGCAAAAGGAATCAGAACGAGCCAGAGAGAAAGAAAACGATAAAAAAGAGACAGAAAAGGTGTAAGAAATACAAAAAGATGCAAGAATTGTTTTATAGGGTTCTTAATTATTTTCAATCCTCTCTAATATTCCTGGCCATCAAGGATAAACTTATTTGTATATTAGCATGTTTTGGGGTTATATTTTTATATAATTGCATATTTTATATCTATTCCTTTACCAAGCGGTCTACTGCGTGTTTGCAGCTCCTATGTAATCTAAATAAAACTTTATAACCAGTCGCGTAATCATAACCTGCGATTTTCTTATCTTATCAGTAAAGGAGAGTGAGAAATTATAACCCTAAATACCTTGACAGGCTTTTAATACTAAACCCTAGAAATATAGAAAATCATTCACAAACGAAACTAAGCAGTCACACGGACTTATATATAACATATTCCAAACACAAGTGTATATTTTATCATTATGCTGGGGAACGGGGCCCAAGAGGGTTGCCCCAACAACAGGTAAGCCATAGTAGCGCTGAAGTTAGGCCCAATCGCCAGGGAAAATTGTCATGTCGGAAAAGCTACTCTTTCCTTAGACCGAATAGTAGACTGTATAGTTCATATATTCAATTATCGAAAATGGCTGAATCACACAGACGTATGTTGTCAAATTCTAGAGATATTTAAGGATATTACGGATAATAATGAAGAGGGAGTTTTTTTTCTTGAGTAAATAAGGTTGTTTTGTTTTGTCTTTTATTTCGATACGATAATGAGATACCGCTATGCTACTTCGATATATTTTACCCAAAGTAAAAAAAGGAAATTTACGATCCAGGAGTTTGGTTTTAAGGTTGGCTTTTCTTGGTATATCTTTGGAAGAATAATATCTTTTGCTTATTCAGTACACTATCAAACAAACCTGCAAATAGGCCCCTATTTTAAAATATTGTATTTTTGGTATCGTTTGGTGAAGCTGGTATTTCCTAAACAGAGCATAAGGTCTTTTTAAGCCTTCTCTTATCCTTCTAGTTTAACGTCTACTGAATCTCGATTATAAAGCGTCTATCAATATCTGATTTCAATCTCATTATAAAAATTCTCGTTTTCCACTGTTGCGGCCGAGGAAGAAACCCATTTTACTTTTAAACTCTTGTCGAGCCCTTTTTATTTTTGTCCGAAATGATCCATTTTTAAGATAAATCCCGATTTAGTTTACTAACTGGTTTTTCTATTATAGTTTACGTTAAGGGTAAGCACATTTCTTACCAAAGATCTAAGAGCACTAACAACCCCAATGTTTCTTTGATCCAAATTGAAGGTGTTCAATCTACTGAAGACGCTTCTTTTTACCTCGGTAAGAGAATCGCTTACGTCTACCGTGCCTCCAAGGAAATTAGAGGTTCCAAGATCAGAGTTATCTGGGGTAAGGTCGCCCGTACCCACGGTAACAATGGTATGGTCCGTGCTAGATTCAGAAGCAACTTGCCTGCCAAGACTTTCGGTGCTTCCGTCAGAATTATGCTCTATCCCTCCAATATCTAAATGGTTTATTAAGAATGTTGCATCGTTGAGGTACTACGCAAAAATCCAAAGGCTTATGCTTATTCTTGTAAGGTCTTTAATTTTTGTTCTTTCTTTTTCTGTATATTTCCTGATAACATACTTTAAATATTGCTAATAATAATTATAAAAAAATCTTTCGTACATAACCTTCCTTTTATTTAGTTTAACCACTAGTTGACCGACTAATAACGGTGTACTTCTCAACCACAAGTGTTTACACTAAATTTCTTGATATTAGCGCTTTGTGACTAAAAATAATAATCATTGTATTTTTTTATTTGTTTGAATTGATTTCGCCGTCTTTAGTCGTATCTACCAGTCTAGTAGCTGTTTACTACTAGTCCCAACTTTGGATTTTCAGATCTTGCATGCATATATATATATTTAACGTGCAAGAATACTGATCTCAGTCGAGAAAACAAAAGAAAAAAAGACAATCACATTCATTATCATCATGGGGTCACTTGGAACTGAAAATCCTGGCTCAAATTTGTCATTAAAATTACTAGAGAGTACTCTAGCCGAAAGAGATGTCGACATATCTCAGATGTCCACCCTACTCACGACTTTACCTCCAAAGCAACTAGCCACCAAGGGCCTAGCAATTCTCAATTTGTCTGTATCATCTTGTCGAACTGGCCTGGGAAGTAAAACCATTTTAGAACTTGAGTTAGATCGTGCAGTCTCGGCTGAGGGTCAAGATATTGATCTTGGTAGTATTCGTACTGGTGATATTGTAAAGGTTGAAAAGATGCCCTCGGGTGGTGGTTCTGCCTCGACCTCGGCATCCAAGGCGAAGGCTGGTTCCTCTAAATCCAAGGATAGAAACTCTGGTAATAGTAATTATGATGAGCTTATTGAAGCTGTAGTGGTTAAATGTACGCCCAAGGCCATCAACATTGCAGTTGAGGCTCGATTTGATGACAAATTAGCCCAAATTGATTTCAATACCGGTCGATTATGGCTGGTTAAATTAACCAACTCGGTTACTTATAAACGTATGGAATATGCCCTAAATGATCTTTCTAGGTTGGAGTCACCCTCTCGACTACAGTCAGCCGTTATCGGTACTTTAAAACCATATATCCCCGAGTGTTTACCTGAGGTAGAATTCCTAGATACGTCGCTTAATGAACCACAACGGGATGCTGTGAAATACGCACTTTCAGAGACTGAAGTTTCCATTATTCACGGACCTCCAGGTACTGGTAAGACATATACACTAATTGAGTTAATTCGGCAATTGGTGGCTCGTGGCGAGCGAGTATTGGTCTGTGGCCCCTCAAATATCAGTGTGGATACTATTCTAGAAAGACTGCATTCATATTTTCCCGGAAACAAGCTAGTCAGACTGGGTCATCCGGCTCGACTCTTGCAAGCAAATTTGATTCATTCACTCGATATCGTTTCCAAGACTTGCGATTCAGGGCAAATCATCCAGGATATTCGACAGGAGATTGATCAGAACCTAAGTCGGGTGCGTAAATCCAAGTCGGGTAGAGAACGTTGGCAGATTTATAAAGATATCGGTGTTTTAAGAAAAGATTATAAGGAGCGAGAAAAGAAGGTACTGACTGAGATTATTCTCGACGCGGATGTAGTTGTTACGACTCTACATGGCGCAGGAAGTTGGTCATTAAAAGATGCAGCCAAGGCTTTGGCAGAAAACAATAATGAAAGGCCTTTATTTCCCACGATTATAATTGATGAAGTCTCTCAGTCTTTGGAAGCTCAATGCTGGATTCCCTTGATTAGCTTTCCATCATCCAAACGTCTCATACTTGCCGGCGATAATCAGCAATTACCTCCTACAGTCAAAATCGAGGATGAAAAATACAAGCGCGTACTAGAAAGAACTTTATTCGATAGATTGGTTAGACACCATGGCAATAACATTAAACGATTACTCAGCGTTCAGTACCGTATGCATAAGGATATCATGGAATTCCCCTCTGAAAGACTCTATGAAGGTAAACTGGTGGCTGCTGAGAGTGTTGCAGAGCGACTTTTGTATGATCTACCTAATGTTGAGAAGTGTGACGAAACCGAGTTCCCAGTAGTATGGATTGATACTGAAGGTGACGACTTTTACGAATCTATTCCCGAGGAAAAGGTTACGGTAGCAACGAATCAGAATACTAGTGGTGGGCAGGGTAGTAAACGTGGTAAAGGAAAGCCTGGTAAAAGCGATATTGACTCCACGTCCTCTAGTTCATCATCTGGGAGCACGTCTTTGACGGCCAGTAGACTAAATGAACCAGAGGCTTATCTAGTACGTGATTATGTGAATAAGCTTACTTCGGCTGGGGTGCCTCAAGGACTCATTGGTGTGATTTCTCCATATAGTGCTCAAGTATCACTGATTTCTAAACTGCTCCATGATGATTACGGGGCTGTAGAAGTTTCTACAGTAGATGGCTTTCAGGGCCGCGAAAAGGATGTTATTATTATTTCTTTAGTGCGGAGTAATGCAGAACACGAAATTGGTTTCTTGAAGGAAGAACGGCGGTTGAATGTGGCCATGACGCGGCCTAAACGACATCTGTGTATTATTGGTAACATGGAAACAATGGCTAAAGGATCAGAATTCACGCGTGATTGGGCCAACTGGGCAGAGTCGTTTGCGGAAATTATTTTTCCTAGTTTAGACGATGTTTTAGAGCTGATGATGAAGGACATTTAGTCGTATAGTGTATATTTTACAGTTGAATAAGCCTTTTCTTCCAAAGCTATACAATTTCTCTTGTATATTTTTCTTGATATTTTTACAAAAAGGTGGTACACAGTATTTCAAGATTGTTTACAGGTACACGTTTCCAAATAAAGGGTGCTGCCTCTCACATCTCCAGCTTTGAAAACAATTAGAATCTTGCTTCTGGTGAAAGTGGTATGACAGTGCTAATTTTTCTTCAAGTACAAGAAAAAGGCGCCAGTGGTTTAGTGGTAAAATTCACCGTTGCCATCGGTGAGCCCCCGGTTCGATTCCGGGCTGGCGCAAGGGTTTGATGCGGTGGCTCAATGGTAGAGCGTTGGATTCCAAATCCAAAGGTTGCTGGTTCGATTCCTGTCTGTGTCACACTTACTTTTTTGTACAAATTTTTCATTCCAATATAGTGGGCATTTTGTTGAGTAGCTTAGCGGGAGGTTACAGTTTTTTCCATGGTGAACCCAATTCTATTAGAATGAATTTTTCTCATTAAACGCCAATGGATAATGCCAGATTATCCGTCTCAGGTGGTGGGGTTTGGCCAACAACTTTGTTGCCCCATTAGGTTTTTTAAAGAGTGCGGTTAGCCAAAATTATACGAACATTGGCGTTTATTTTTTTTGGCTGTCTAGATGTTATTCTAATTAAAGCCGAGAATCCGAGGAAAAAGCACCGTCTGCTGACTCGAAGGTCTGCCTCACCTCTTGCTTAAACGCAACCTTTGCTCATATTTAGAATTTCGTTGGCAGTGTCTCTAGTCTTCGCACCGCTCGTTTAATAAAACTATAATGGCCTTGTATAAGGGCTTGTTTATTATGGTATAGTCTGTTCAAACAGCGTGGAAATTAAAATTATTGGCCCTTTGGTGCTCGGGGAACCAAAAACATGCGAAATGGTTTGCATGGTGATATGCGTCCAGGAGGTTTGTCATGCAGTACCAGGTACATGAGAGGAACGGCTGATTTAAAGATCGTATGATTTGTAGAATTGGCGCTGTGGGATCATGATGGACCATAAAAAGGTGATGTCAGGGAATATACCGCAACCACCTTTTATGAGTTATCTTCTGGACATTTTCGTTTTGTTTTTGTTAGCATGATATCTCTAAACCTATATACCGAATAAACTATACTAAGGCCTTCTTTTTTTTCCTATTATTTACGATTTACGACACTATCTTACGACTCGCGAACATTACACACACTATACACTTGATTTGACTTTTATATACATACAAAGAATGGCATACCAACCTTGCAACATCGCGGTACCTGAGGCCGATTCCCGCATACGGCCCCTCCAAAGCGATTACTTTGCTCCACTTCACTACCAGGCCAGCCAATTCGAGACTAAATACAGCAGCCAGGCCCAGCCATCGTGGTCATACAACCCCCCTCCTACATCCAGTCAAAGCTATCCGAATCTGTCTCCCGCCGCCTACACAACTGATAACTTTTCCCGAGACAGGGCGTTTGATTCAAGATCCATATCCCATGACGGTAGTAGATATCTCAGCTCTAATGAAGACTCACTGAGCTTCCAGGCGCCCTCTTTTAATAACGGGTTTATCCCAGGCCCCGGTATAACTACTCTAAACACTTCCTTTGGCGGTCTGAGGCAGTACCAGGCCCCGAACCAGAGTCGTTCTCTGTCTCTCTCCTCCGGTGGCAGCTCATTATCAATAAAAGACGAAAGATCCACCGACGGAGACCGGCCCCTTCCATCAGGGTCTTCGTTACTCCCCCCCGCTAATTTAACATACTCACAACCACCGCATTTCACCTCGCCTCTATATTCTCCCTCTGATATTGGCAACGGCAAAATCGTTAATAATAATAGTAATAGCAATAATAGTAATAATAATAGTAATAACAATAATAATATCTCTGAAGCCGATGAGTCTTTGAAAGCTGACCACACAATATCATGCAACACCCTCAACCATAATGACTCTCCCTTGAATCGCTCACCACCCAGCCACGAACCTCGAGTCAGCAGCCTAGCACCCCGTCGAACATACAAATCCCGATTCACGCCAGAACAGGACTCCCTGATTCTTAATTTGCGCAAAAAGGGTAAATCTTGGTCAGAAATCGCGGATGCTGCCAAGGTTGAGGGCCCCATGACGGCACGAAATCGATATCGAACGCTAGTGGGACCACACGGCCGTAAGAGGAATGTTAACTGGGATGATGATGATGTTTTGGTTTTGAGAGAGCTGCTTGAGGCTGGAGAACGCGCGAAATGGAAATTCATCTCTGCACAATTATCAAATAGTCGGCAGAAACGTGTCACATCGACGGCCTGTCAGAAGAAGTTTTTGGATATGTTTGGCGTTGCTGAATCTTCTTCCGTGTTGGGTTCAAGTCTTTGTTACGTGGCTCATGAGACTGGTTGGGATTGTTTATATGAAGATAATGATAGTTCCCAGAGTCCATAATGAGGGCTTGTTCTTTCCTGTATATAAAATAAGAATGTTATATAGATAGTTATGAAGTTAGGAGACCCGGAAATAAAAAAATTTAGATTAATACAAATTCATAAACGTGAAAAATATACATATAGGCGATACACGGCATTGCAGCTTATAACCACTTTTCATGGCGAGCCTCTTTTTTGTTCTTGTAAACAATATAGCCGATAAACCCAGCTCCCTGGACAATGAACATCAGCATAATGGCTCTCCATATACTGGGGCCATCGTTGATAATACTTTGCGATACGGAAGTAGGCAACACATTAAGAAGATTATTGCTACTAGTTTCAAAGTACCTGTGAATCTCCTCAATCTTACTATGTAACTTTTTGGTAGCTTCATTCAGCTGTTGTTTTTGATCCTCATGCTTTTGTGCCGTTGACGACTGGTAGTTCACATCAAGTCTAACAACCACTTCTTCAAGCTTGCTGATACGGTCGTTAACGGACTTCAATACATCCTTGACTGTTTTGACTTCTCTGATTTCATCGCCTAATTTTTGTAATTGACGATCCATGTTAGACGATAAACGTTCCATTTGGGAAAGGATATCACTGATGTGCTCAGAGGTGGCCATTTTATCCAACGCTTCTTGGCTTATAATATCTTGTTTTTTAATTTGGTTATTGATGGGCGTGTTGGGGATTTTGCTGTCAGTGTATGGACGTTGCTGAGTTCTTCCTGGGCGTTCATGAATTTTTTCAGAGTCTTGGTAAGTCGAAACGGAGTAAACACTGAAACTATCAGGGTTTTCTGTAGAATCAGCAGAAACACCCAAAAATCCAAACGGTTCAAGTTGAATTTTATCACTGGTAAAACAATTTTGGCCATTTACATTGACAGTAAGGTTACCTGGTTCGTGAAAGATATCGATGACAAAGGGGGCGCCTGTATTACGATAATTAATCTTACACATGGAAAATGATTGCTTAGATATATCGTCCTTTAACGCAATCTCATTATAGTTGATCGAGCCATCGTTCAAGTGACCTCTAATCATACCTTCACCTCCTTTTCCATCAACCTTACGGGCATCATAATCTACCATTATTGCTAAGCCGTCCCAAAAGTCGCGTGAACCATGGACAGGGCCAGTCTCGCCGGGATTCTTGCTGTACCAGATAGCCAAACCGCCACCAGGATTTACAGGGCCCGAAACGTCCAGTGATACTGAAAACTTGAACGAATTGTAAGGAATGGGATTCTGAGACCATATGGATCCTCGTTGGTTGGCTTCAGTAAGTGATGTAAGACTTAGTCTATTCTTGGACGAGTCGATGGAGGCTGAGCCACTAAGGTGCCATGCTACAATGGTATCAAAAAGTTAGCATACTTCTGGAGCTTTGGCTTTTAGATTCTCGTAATATACTTACATTTCAAGTGAGAAGGGTCTTTATTAATAGGGCTCAATAGTGACAAGGACGAATCCAGCTCTAAATTGGAGAGCAACGCCATCGAGACACCAGCATACGCGGTAATTAAGGCCAATATTGTTGTCACTTTTACCATTACCAATTATATTCTTACAAACCTCCTGAATTAGCGCAAAAAAATTATTTAGTTCTCTTAATGCCTTATCGTAGCGAAAAGGGCATTGCTGATAGTTTCAAGTAATACTCTCCCAATGGCGTAGGTTAGATCATGACCAGCCTAGAAACTAACAATACTCAAAGTTACCACACACTCGGCCCGTTTGTACTAAGCTACCAAAAGTCAGAATTGTAAGAGCTTATTAGCAATACGAAAGATAATTGTTAAATATTTATATATGTATTCTTCTGCGTTAAATTTTCTTTTGTTATTAAATTTTTGCAAATGACTTTTCTTCTCTCTTGTTTTCTCTTGGAGAGTATATTCCAAGCTATTAGTACCTCAACGCCAGAGCGTTTTTTTTTTGGCATTTCGAAATAAATACTTTTGTTTACCTAGTATTGCTTTTTAAATCTCGTACAGTGCTTAGTAAAATAGGACAAAAGATATTAGGAACAAGTCTTGAGAATGAAAATATTCAGCAAAAATGAAAAAAAAAGTGAGGCACTGTTAGGAAGACTGCAGCACCTTATGTTCCCACGTGGTCTCCCACCGTAGTACTTATAGAGGCTCTCACTGGCTTAACTATGATTGATCGGACGGGAAATCGTGCTTTCCAGTGGATATGGCCGCAGACGCAAGAATTATTTTATGTATTAAGTATAGTTATCGTTTTCATACAATCTATCTGTGTAGATTTGTCAACATTAGAGTAGTATCTTTTTAGATACTCATAATATCATTACCTTCTTTTTAAATATGTTAAACTATAGGAAAAGTCTACTTTTGGCTTTTATGACAGAATTTCATGCAACATGAATTGGTTTGTTTTTTGAACGGTCTTGTTTTTTATAATTATTTTTAGGAAAATGTAAAAAAAAAGGTATTTAATAGGCTTATGGTGCGTTTTTTTAAAAATAAAAGCTATCTAAGCTATTTTAGAAAAGAAAATGAAAATAGTTAAACAATAATAACTAGGATATTCTTATAGAAGTCAAATTTTTTGATAATGAGGTCGCTAATTTGGGCGTCACATTTAAACAATGACACAACTGTAAGGATAAAAAGCTAGATTTGTAAGAATAGTTGACATGTTAGCAATATGGGGCATTTAGGTCATGAATAAAAAACTTGGTTTACTTACTGCTTCCATTAGTGATTAAGCCGTATCTGTTGTCTTTTGCTGCCTCAGTACTGGTGGTACTGGTAGAGCTGGTATTGATATTGGAGGTATTATTGTTAGTGGAAGGCTGCATTGTAAGGTTGGGTGTGTTGTCAAAAAAATGTTTTTCGATATTGAAAAGAAAAGCTTTCATGGAAACTAAGTCACTTTCTTGGTTACTTATAGTTTTTCAAAGCTTGGTTCGGGCTTATTGGTTTTCTCTTCGAGCTAAGTTCTAGTTTATCCCTCAAACCTTTCTATTCACTATATTATACGCGTTGAGTTTCTTTGATCTTATTTTTCCTCTCAATTTCGGTCTATAACCATTTTTTGTTGTCTCCTGTTTCCAGAGTTTTTGAGCTTTTAGTGGTAGTCTTACTAGTTTTTAGTAAAGGTTGATCCCCATTTTCATTACTGAAAGTAGTTGGGACAACGAAATCTGGTTCCAAATTGGGTTTTAACAAGATGAGGAACTAACACATTTATTAAGGAGACACACAAATAAGATAAAGCTAAATAAAAAAAGTTATACCTGATAAGTAAAAAAACGGGTATTGAAATTTTTAATATAATTTCAATTCGCGCTCTTATCTCATAAGATTCAAAGTGGCGGCACATGACCGGTTGTGGACTACTGGCATTTTTTGTTTGTAAACCCTCAATGGAAGGGAGGACAGAATAATATGACACTATTCCGGAAAGAGAGAAAAACAATAAACATCATTAATTAAACTTTTATCCTTTCAAATGTTCGCTTTTATGGGGTAGATATATGCTCTCCATTTGTTCACTTCCAGACCAATTTATGGTAGAGAACTCCTCGTCAGCCTTCCTCCCGAATCAGCTACTTTACACTTAGTTCGAAAATTATAGGTTAACAGGAGTTTCTGAGAAAATTGATATGTTTCTTTTGTATATAGAGATAAAATTCCATCCAAATTGTATATATAGACTTAATGAACTACAAAAAAAGCATTGATTTGAAATTACCAGGGCATTTCTCGAAACAAAATATTCGCAAAAAGAGAAGCCCAACGGGGGGGTCGAACCCCCAACCTTGTGATGACTTATTTTCTTTTTGATGAAGAATTTTAAGAGTCACACGCTCTACCGATTGAGCTAGCTAGGCCTAATATGATCTCTAGCGGAGTCGAACCGCTGATCCTTGCGTTATTAGCACAATGCCTTAACCAACTGGGCCAAGAGATCATGTTTATTAGATCCTAGCTTTTGAAACATATAATGCCAATTGATATCAATTGACTATTCAAGGTTAGTTATTTGTTGGTTCGACGTGTACATTATTACTGTTAGGCTCTTCAATCATTAAAATTAAATTTAGTGCCAAAAATATATATTTTTCAGTCTTTCACTTAGAATTAACGTTTTCCAAAAAAGGGCCCAACCGGGAATTGAACCCGGGACCTCTCGCAGTTAAGACTTGAACCCTAAGCGAGAATTATACCACTAAACCATCGGGCCTTCTTATTATTACAAGGTCTAAATGCATTTATATTAACGTTTTTATAATATGATAGTAGTAGGCTTGTAGATTTCAATTTTTTCAAATGTTTGTTTATTCTATTACACGAAAAAAAAGACAAAAAGAAGAAAATCGATTAGAGATGTGATTCCCTGTATTTTGTATTTTGCTAAAAATTCTCTAGGATAACTACCAAAACACTTGCACTTTCAATCGCACGACAAAGAAGGATAAACTACCAACTATTATTGAGGTGTATAAATCCGTTTACAGAATGTAAATAAATTTAATAAGTTGTTTTTTTGGAAAGCATAATAACTTGAAGTGATGACCTGAAAAGCCAAAAAAAAAGCTTTTTATTATTTTTTCAAAGTAGACAAGAGTTATACGGAGCAAGAATAAAGTATTCAAATATTATAAATTGTATGTTTGTCCTCAGATATAAATCGGATAAAAAAACAACGAAACTATCACGCCCGGGTAAACACGCATTTGTGAGACACTGAGATTAAAATGGGGTAGACCAAAAAACAATTTTAAAAAAGAAATAAAATAAAAAAAGGTGGTTAATAAATAAGGTTTTTTCTATTTTTAGGATTCTTCTTTTCGGAAGTAAATCTAAAATCTAAAAGACAGAGTATGAACATAATAATAATAATAGACATAATAATAATAGACATAATAATAATAGACATAAAGATAATATACAGGGGCAGTAATCTAGAAGCCATTCATTTTAATAAATTATTCACTCTCATCGGCTACAACTTCCAGAGTGACGTGGCGAGGGGAGGAATCAGAGGAGTCTGAAGAGCTAGAATCGGAATCCGAATCAGAAGAATCCGAATCGGAATCCGAATCGGAATCCGAATCCGAATCAGAAGAATCCGAATCGGAATCCGAATCCGAATCAGAAGAATCAGAATCAGAATCCGAATCAGAGGAATCAGAAGAATCCGAATCCAAATCCGAATCAGTAAAAGCTTCATCTTCGACCTTGACTCCGGCCATGATCTTGCAGAATTTTACAAAGCCGAAAAATTTAACGTCCAGGTCCGCTACCTGGGCAAGTACCTCTTCCAAATGATCTTCATCAACTTCTTCACTTTGATCAGCTTGAATATCAGCTAGCATCTCATATAGCTCATCCAACTTCTGTCTAAAGTTTAAAGCCCATGACGAGAAAGTACCATTATGAAAAAGGGAATAGGACTTTAAATCGTTAGGGTTCTTTTTCCAAGCAGAGTCAACTTCGGCATCCAACTCCTCAAAATCTTCAAGGAGCATGTTATAGAAAATTTCAACAACTTGAATCCTCTTATCAGATCCAGTGTCAGGCTTGACTAAAGTAGAAATACTGTCGTCCAGTTCATCACCATTCATAATTTCATCGTCAGATTCAGAGCCAGAATCAGAGTTAGAATCTGACTCCGAGCTAGAGCCAGAATCCGAGCTAGAGTCAGAATCCGAGCTAGAGTCAGAATCCGAGCTAGAGTCAGAATCCGAGCTAGAGTCAGAATCTGAGCTAGAGTCAGAATCCGAGTCGGATCCGAAATCACCTTCTACTTCTACTCCTAAAGAAGTTTTACAAGAGCGAACGAAAAAACAGAATTCTTGTTCCAAAATTTCCAATTGCCAGAAAAGTTGATTCACAAATTTCTCATCAAAGTGATCTTCCATTTCGTCGATTTCAATATCCGAGAGCATCTCAAACAAATTATTAAGTTTGTCTTTGAACTCGGTGGCCCATTCGGCGAAGGCGTCATCTTGAAGTAGAGAGTGGCCAAGGACCTTTCCAATCTTCCCCTTTGAAAGTGGACGGCCAATTTCAGAATTTAACTTTTTGAGTTCATAGTGCATAGAATCGTAAAACTCTTCAACAATTAACACAGCAATGTCATTGTCACTTTGTCCGCTTTTTCTTAGGAGCTTTAGCGTCTTCTTAACCTTCTTTTTAGCGTCTCTTTCAGTATCATTCTCAGAATGGGCATTAAGTTGGGAACCGTCAACATCAAATATGTCGGCGATATCATAGTCAAGGACTTCTTCGTCTTCCGATTCTGATTCGATTTCATTATTGGAATCGTGTTTGACTAGTCTGTTTTCCAAGACACTAGAAAGGTCCCCGGAACAACCAAAGATAATATCGTATTCAGCTTGATCGAGGTCTTCAATGTCCTCCGAGTCAGAGGAATCAGAGTCCATGTCTTGATCATAATCGGAATAGTTATTTTCATTGTCGAGTAATTCAATACTGGCCTCAAATTCAACTTCTTCATCCGAGTCAAGATCGGATTGGGTGTTTTCGAAAACCTTGGGAATGTATACTAGGCGTTTATCTTCGTCATCGCTATCCGCCTCCCCTCTGGTGGATTTGCGTTGTTTGGAACCTTGCTTGTTTTTGTGTTTTCTGGGTAGCTTTTTCTCTTGTTGTTCTTGGTGATCAAGGTATTCCTGCTGGGCGCGCTGTAAAGCCAGTAAAAGTTTTTTGCCCTGCTTGTCCTTGTGCGAGCGTGTAGTCTTTTGGCTCTTCAAAAGGAAGGGGTTTGCCGATAAGACTACGGACTTGCCCTTGCCTGAGGAAGAGGAGGAAACACGCTTGGAAGAGTGTTGCATAGTGAGTTTGGATATTAAAAAAGTTTAATGAGTGTAGAAAAAAAATCTTTGAGTTGATAGAGAAAAATAAAATGTAATTGACTAGAAAAGGTATAATTTCAATAAGCAAACTGTAGCTTTTATAGCCAGAGTTGATAGCCATAGCTTATGCATGTTTAAAGACGTAAAGCCGCTGAAATCGAACAGCATGTTCCAGAAGAATTCACCCAAGAAAGAAGGCCTAAGAACAATGCCCAGATATGCAGTATTTTTGCGGATTTTTTTCGTTTTTCATCGCCTCTTTTTTTTATTTTTTCGTTTTTCCTTCTTTGAGATTCTTTTTTTTCGTTTTTCCTTCATCCTGCGGCGTTTTTTCGTTTTTTCTCGGTCTATTTTTCGTTTTTTCGTTTTGCCCTCAAACTCTGCAGATCTTGGTCTACCAGGCTCTGAATCAGGCACGTTTTGGTCGCTATCTTATTCATATTTTTTTTATGTCTTTACTCTATACTTACAAATGTATAGGGGAAATTAAAATTAAATCGGCTTGAATGAACTGGACTAATTCAGTTGGTGGGTTGTATTCGTCGTTGCAACCGTCGTTGCACTCGTCTTTGTGCTAGGGATTTGTCGCCTTGGAGATACCATTGCCCGCCATACAGGGCAATCCAGTATTTTATCACTTTTGAGCTTGTAGATTGCCCGCTCACGGAATTCTAGCCTATAATCGCTAGCCGATTTCGTATATTCGCCGCTCAACAAAGCATAATAGTGTTTTCTGTTCATCTCACAGACCCCGTGACACTTTACCGAGGCAGTATTCGTGACTATCTCGAAAATTTGTCTCGATACAATTTGACGTTAAAAAAAAGACTTTCAAAATAAATAGTTTAGTTATTACAAGTAAATTTACCAATATGTTTTTCTGGTCAGAAGGCAGCCCTACAATATAGCCTTACTGAAACGGTCAAATGGTGAGGACTCATAACCTAGATATCACCTTGCGCCCACCGATCTCGAGATGAGCCTGGCAGCATTAAACAAGTTGAGTGTGTGTCCACCGAAAAATGTATATTTGAAAAAGTATACTATTTATAACTATTCTTATTAAAGCTTGCATTAAACTAAAGCTCGAATTGGAATCAACGGTTTAATATTTTTATTATTTATATAACTCCTGCCATGGCAGCCAACCTAGAATTACTATCGTCACAAATTGTATACCCTCTACAAGCATCGTTACAAATTTGATGAACATCTTCATATCACCCTCGCCGTCTTCGTTCCACCTAGACGAAAACACGGAAACCGACCGCTTTTCAATGAGCGAGTTTGATTTTGATGGACTGGACTATGTACAATTGATTGATCCCAGCTTGGTAGATCTGGAAGATCCCCCCAGTTATAACGAGGCAATGGCCAGCTCGCCAGCCAACTGTTGCCGGTCAGCGGGCATGAGATCAACCTTTACCACAACCACCACAAGATCAACTGGCAAACGATTTTCTCTGGCAGAGAGGCTGGAGTATATATACTATACACGATACCTGACGCATGCTCGCATCAAGCTGAGTATAGGAAACAAGCTGAATAGAGTCAAGCGGTGTTTTAGGAAGAAAACCGCAAACTAAGTATTTAGTAGAGGGTTTGAGTGATTGGGACTCTAAATTTGAATCAAAATATAATAATAGTAATAATACAATTTTATCCAGGTACCAGAATACCATACGTTCCAGATGGACTTTTACTCTAGGCGGCAATACTGAAGCCGTGGAATATATTAGCCGGTAACCGAGATCTTTAGTGATAGTATATACAAGTGGCAAAAAAGCGCCTCGATGATAATTGATTAAGGTATACCAAGACCAGTGTAGTGGATTAGTACTGCTACAATCTAGCGAAAACCAACCTACAGTTATAGCACCGAGCCTAGATAGACACAACCCAACTAAGACACAATAAGGGACTAAACACTCGTGCTGACTAGATATTTGAAAATAGAAATCAAGACCAGATGAAATTCTAGGTATATGTAAATCTTGATTCAACTCTGAAATTCATCTCTCTCGAAACCCGTCCGGCGCTTTGTAGAACCGAGTTCGGCCCCGGCATAATGTGGGGTCAAAGGCCCGGCGTACCCCCGATGCCCCCACTCAAAACCAGCACCAGGCTCATGCAGACTTGATTTCCAAGGGCTTTATAAGATCCGTGAAATCACCATAAAAGTGGAAAACAGTTTTATTTTATTAATATCAAAAGCCAAACTATTTAGTATCCGCTCACCGTAACTTGTTTTGGACTAGTTGTTCTCCTAATAAAAGAGAGTATCTGTAAATTAAAGCTAGATTACCTGCATTAACCTCGCATCAATTACTACCATTCCCCACCTTTCGGTCCCCAACTTCCCCAGGAAAAACCCCTATAAATGTTGAACTTTAGTCGCCAGAACGCTAGAATTTTATCGAGCCAACTGACTAGGCACACAAAAATTTCCCAAACTACTAGACTCATGTCTACCCAAACTACTATTTACGACAACGCCCGGCCTCAACCCGATAAGGTCTTGAGAGACATTTCCGAATATGTCCACAACTACAAAATCGACTCCCCCCTTGCTCTCAAAACCGCCAGACTCTGTCTCCTGGACACCCTAGGGTGCGGCCTTGAGGGTCTCAAGTATCAGCAATGTGCAAATTTAGCTGGTCCAGTTGTCCCCGGTACCATCGTCCCCAACGGTGTCAGAGTTCCCGGAACTAATCACATCTTAGACCCTGTTCGTGGCGCCTTTTCCATAGGCACCATTATTCGATGGCTGGATTTTAACGACTGCTGGTTGGCTGCGGAATGGGGACACCCTTCGGATAACCTGGGCGGGATCCTTGCCGTTGCCGATTGGATGACCCGTACGGCCAAGGCCGAGGGATCTGGTAAAGTGTTCAAGATTAAGGATGTCCTTGAGGCCATGATCAAGGCTCATGAGATCCAGGGAATTTTGGCCTTGGAAAATTCTTTTAACAAGGTCGGACTTGATCATGTTGTTTTGGTTAAGGTTGCCACCACCGCCGTGGTATCCAAGATGCTGGGCCTCTCCTATGAACAAACCATTGACGCACTTTCTCAAGCTTTTGTTGATGGTCAGTCCCTTCGTACGTACCGACATGCTCCTAACACTATGTCCCGAAAATCCTGGGCCGCTGGGGATGCCGTTTCGCGTGCCGTCAACCTAGCGCTTATTGTCAAGGGTGGTGAACAAGGTATGCCCTCTGTCCTTACTGCCAAGACGTGGGGTTTCTACGACGTCCTCTTCAAAGGCAAGGAGTTCAAATTCCAGCGTGGTTACGGCTCGTATGTAATGGAAAATGTCCTTTTCAAGATCTCATTTCCTGCCGAATTTCACGCCCAAACGGCTGTAGAAGCTGCCATGACTTTGCACGAAACCCTTAAGGCCCAAGGCAAGACTTCGGATGATATTGCATCCATTCGTATCCGTACTCAAGAAGCTGGTATGAGAATTATCAACAAGAGTGGTCCTCTGCATAATTACGCTGACCGTGATCACTGTATTCAGTACATGGTAGCTATTCCTCTAATCCATGGCAGATTGACAGCAGATGATTATTCGGACACTATTGCGGCCGATCCTCGTGTTGATGAACTTAGAGCTAAGATGGAATGTGTTGAAGAAGAACGATTCACAACAGAATACCACGCACCTGAAAAGAGGTTTATCGGCAATGCAGTCCAAATCACTCTCAACGACGGCACTATCTTGGAAGAGGTTGAAGTTAACTACCCCATTGGTCATCGCAAGCGTAGAGAAGAGGGTACCCCTGTCTTGTTACAAAAGTTTGACCGTCACTTGAGAGGCCGGTTCGGCGAAGCCCAAGTCAAGATGATTTTAGAAAAGTCGCAAGAAGGTTTTGAAGAAATGGATGTTGATGATTATGTGAACTTATACGTTAAGAAAGACTGATTGGGTAAGAAATCAAATAAAAAAACAAAAGCACTTTATATGTTTTGAGGAAATTTTTATTATATAAAGTAAAATGGGATTTAATAAACTACTTATATCAAACTTTAGGCTTTAATATTTGACTCAATTTCCATTGTACTCAATCTAGTTTATATATTTACAAACCAAATTTGTATGTCCTTTGTACCTCTTATACATCAGGGTAATAGACAAATGCTACTATTTTACATAATATAACCACTATAATGTCCTAGCGCTAGGAACCACCATTGCGGTCCCGCGCATTCGGGAGTTTTTACTACACCACCACTACATCTTTCATTAGCCCACAGTGACTATTTATACTAGTAATTTATAATACAATCACACTCGGCACTACACCCTTACATTAGTAGAATCAATTAATAATGGTATGTTATTGATAATAGAAACACTGGTATTTAATTTTTACTAGAGATATTTGGGCAATTCCCAGGAATTGCCCAAGGGCAAGGGAGGCAAATCTCACCTTGATAATGAATAAACACTAATTATATTGTTTTTAGGGTCAAGGTCAATCAGGTATGCCCGGCGGACCCGGCGACAGCAAGAAAAAGGATCAAAAGAAGGCCGAAAAACCTAAGTACGAGCCTCCTGTGCAAAGTCGAGCTCACAAGAAAAAGAAGCGGAAGGGGCCCGACGGTGGCGCCACCAAACTTCCTGGAGTATACCCCAATACCCGCTGCAAACTTAAGTTGTTAAAGATGGAACGAATCAAGGATCATCTGTTACTGGAGGAAGAGTTTGTGCAAAATCAAGAGCTTTTGAAACCCCTTGATGATAAGATCGCCGAGGAGAGAGCCCGTATTGATGAGTTGAGGGGCAGCCCTATGGGTGTGGGTACACTCGAAGAATTAATCGACGATGACCACGCCATTGTCTCAGCGACCTCCGGTACTGAATATTATGTTAGTATTATGAGTTTTGTCGATAAAGATTTACTCGAACCCGGTTGTTCGGTGTTGCTGCATCACAAGTCGGTATCTATCGTGGGTATTTTGGCTGACGACGTTGATCCCATGGTATCGGTCATGAAACTAGATAAGGCCCCCACTGAATCCTATGCTGATATTGGTGGGTTAGAGAACCAAATTCAAGAAATCAAAGAATCGGTTGAATTACCATTGACGCATCCCGAATTATACGAAGAAATGGGTATTAAACCTCCCAAGGGTGTTATTCTATATGGCGCCCCTGGTACTGGTAAGACTTTATTAGCTAAGGCTGTGGCTAACCAGACTTCTGCCACGTTTTTGAGAATCGTGGGTAGTGAATTGATTCAAAAATACCTAGGTGACGGTCCCAGATTATGCCGACAAATTTTCCAAATTGCTGCTGAAAATGCGCCGTCAATTGTATTTATTGATGAAATTGATGCTATTGGTACAAAACGTTACGAATCTTCCAGTGGTGGTGAAAGAGAAATCCAGCGAACTATGTTGGAATTATTGAATCAACTGGACGGGTTTGACGACCGTGGTGATGTTAAGGTGATTATGGCTACTAATAAAATCGAATCGCTAGATCCTGCGCTTATCAGACCTGGCCGTATCGATCGTAAGATTTTGTTTGAAAACCCTGACGCTAATACTAAGAAGAAGATTTTGACCATTCACACTAGCAAGATGAGTTTGAGCGACGATGTTGATTTAGAGTCTATTGTTAATGCCAAGGATGATTTGTCCGGGGCTGATATCAAGGCTATCTGTACTGAAGCCGGTTTGTTGGCCCTGCGAGAACGTAGAATGAAGGTTACGGCCGAGGATTTCAAGGGTGCAAAGGAACGGGTAATGAAGAATAAGATTGAAGAAAATTTGGAAGGTCTTTATTTGTAGTTTACATATTCTGTATAAATCATTTTTAAAATCCTTGTGAACCAAGCGAGACAAATACATATTTCATTTAAACCAAAAGAAAGATACGGTTACACACTAAAGGTCATACATTTATTTTTATACATCAGGATAGGTAGCAGGTGAATAGTTCCGTTTTGCCATGAGCAGGTGAGATTTTCCACAGAGATGCCATTACTCATGGTCATGCAAATACTTGTAGACAACAGACAGATCCTTATTTTTAAGATTCTGATCAGCCTCTAACTTATTGTAAATGGCATTAACCCTATCTGCTAACAAAAACTTGACGCCCGTTTGGTTAGCTAACTCCTCACATAGACCGATATCCTTTTTCATTAAGCCTATGCCAAAGCCATTATCGTAGGCTCTCCCCGCGGGAGCTGTAGTCACAATACCCGGTACCGGGTTATTTACGATACTAGACCAATTGGCACCCGAAGACGAGTTTACAATGGCAGCAAACGTGGCCAGGTCCAGCCCAGCCTTTGAGGCGAGATGAAAGGCCTCGCAGGTGGCAATATTGCATACGGCTAAGAGGTAATTGTTTGCCAATTTGGCGACCAGGCCAGAACCTTGAGGGCCACAGGATACAACTTTAGTGCCTAACTTTTTTAGGGTTGTCTCTAGGTCAGTTGTGAGGGTCGAGGCACCTACCATAAAAGTGAGGGTAGCATTTGTAGCGCCTACGACACCACCGGAAACCGGAGCATCGACAAATGATGTCTCTGTAGGCATGGTAGCAGCTACACGGTTTGATGTCATGGGGTCAATTGTGGAGCAGTCAATAAATAACCGGGCCTGACAATCAGGTTGCTGGCTCAGATAGGATACAATGGTTTTGTAGGTTTGTTCAACGTGTTTGGGGAGGGGTAGCATAGAAATTACAATGTCACATTGGGCGATTTCGTTGAGGGAGTGGGCTATTGAAACGCTCTTTTCGAGGCCTGAGGTTTGACTGAGAGAGGAAAAGGACTCGAGCGACTGCTGGTTCAGATCATAGATGGTCAAATGGTCAGAGGGTATATTTAGTTTGTGGAGAAGGTTGGTGGCCATGGGGTAGCCCATGCGGCCGAGACCTACAAAGCCGTAGGATACATGGCGGGCCAGTAAGGGGCTATGAAAAGCGAGACGAGCACGGTAGAGTTGAGTAAACATGGAACGGGTATTGATTACAGGGATGGGCTATTTTCTACATTTCAGACTATATTTATAGACTATCCCCGCTAACTATCCCGGCAGTCTACCGTGAGACAGGATAGATTAGGCGGTGAGAGAATGTGGGGAAGCCGGGTAAAGGGGCACGCGACGATGAGGCATCCAAATCGCCCTGTTTTGCGGTTTACCAAATATTTACTACAAGAGACGAAAACGCTTAGAGATGTATATAAAACGGCGAAAAGACCGGAAAAGAAAGAAATTTTTGAAAAGAACTGTGATTTACGGCTTGCAGGACACGAGACAATAGGATATAAACCAGATTATGAAAACAGGATATGGGACAGACACTTGTGGAAAAACAGGATATGAGTTTAATCAACAGCATATAAGTCGGGTCACTAGCTTCCTTAAATAGTATTACCTAATACAACGACACTGGCCTATAAATGCCTCAGCGGAAGATACTGATTAGTAATAAGATGACGACGATCTATGACGTAGAGAACAATTGACTGTCACTGTAATATTCAACGGTGCTGTACCTATCTATCGGACTACGAAAATGCAATGGGCATGGAATATTTTTATACTGAACTTTTTACTGGTCCCTTATCGTTTAATATGAATTGATTTGTTGGAGCGTCCGGCAGCATAAGTCCGTCATTTTTTCCTGCTACATTTTCGGGTTTTGTCTCTGTTTTTTTTTTCTTTTTTTTTCTTCTTTTTTTTCCCGTTCTTTTTGTCTCTATATGTTTTACGTGTTTTATAGGTTTATATTTTATTTTCTTGTCTTGTATTTTATATCTATATATTCTAATTAATCTTGGCTTTTTTCCCGCTTTTTTTCCCGGCCTTTCCCGGGTTTTTCGTCTTTTTTTGGCTCGTTTCAGCTGACCCGCTTGGCTTCGTATCCTATACTCTACAGATCGCATTGTTTATCTCTACATTTCATTATTTATAATCTATATTTATAATCTAGACCTCCAGATACCACGTCCGTTCTCTATATAACTCATCTGCTTTTTACCCCACTCTTTGTACCTGTATCCCCCCTATCGCTTGTTTTTCTTCTGCTTTTTCTATCTTTTCCGGTTATTTTTTTGTTTCGACTTTTTATTATCTTTTCTTCTTATCCTCCTGAAATACACCCTCCCTCTCTACTTCGCTCTCTACCTCTACCTCTACCTCTCTACCCCGCTCTCTATATTCCTAATGGACCACTCTTCCAAGCGCGGATCATTCCGCAACTTCATTAAAAGCAAACTAGTCTCCTCCCTCAAACCCCCTTCACCGTCTAATGGCGATCACCTTGCACGCAGCTCCTCCAATTGCTCACTCTCCGAGACCGCCAAACACATCAACTGCCCTAATGACGACCATGGTGCCGCCAGCTGTACCTTCAAAGTCGGCGTATCCGAAGATCGTAACCTTAAATGCCGCCGTAAAATGGAAGATGCCCATACCTACATCTATAACTACGCTCGCATCCCTGATGCCGGCTACTTTGCCGTTTTTGATGGCCATGCCGGATCCATGGCCGCCGAATGGTGTTCAAACAACCTACACAACATTCTAGAAGCTAATCTAACCCAGTACCTCAACGACGACACCGACTCAATTCGCTCCGGTGTCATAACGCCACCTCCTTCTTCATCGCCACCCAAAAATGACCCTATGGTCCCGCTCTCCACTTTCCCTGTCACCGCCCGCATCTCCCGGTCGCTGTCCAACTCCTCCATGATCAAACCCACCCTGTCAAATCGGCCCCTGCTAGATATTCCAGCCCTCCTGGACAACTCGTTCATCGAAGCCGACACGCGGCTAGAAAAGCTACCCCTACAACACTGTGGATGTACCGCTGCCGTCGCCTTCATGCAATGGGAGGCTAACCCCCAGTTCATCCCCATCCCGCCCTCGCCCACTGAACCTACCGAAATGGCGAACCCCATACCATCGCCAGTTACCGCTGATCGCAAACTGTCTGTTGTAAACGAATCAGACGATGAAACCACCACATCAGCCCCTACCACGGCCACCACAACTACCACGGCCACCGATCCCATGGCTATCTACCCGGTAAACACGCGCAGCTCGCTCATCACCACCACAGCGGCGCGCCACCGGATGCTATACACGGCTAACGTTGGAGACTCCCGCATCATTCTATGTCGCGGCGGCAAGGCGCTTCGTCTATCTTATGACCACAAGGGCACTGACAAGTACGAAGCTTCCCGTATCACCAACGCTGGTGGCATCATGATCAATGGCCGAGTTAATGGTATGCTGGCTGTCACTAGAGCCCTGGGCGATACATATGTCAAGGAATTTGTTACTGGACATCCCTACACTACAGTGACAAAGATCAATGCTCTGACAGATGAATTCCTGATTGTGGCCTGTGATGGACTGTTTGATGTTTGTAAGGATCAACAGGCTGTGGATCTCGTAAGGAATATTAGGGATCCTAAAGCAGCCAGTCAAGCTTTGGTGGACTATGCCCTGGATAATTTTAGCTCGGATAACTTGTCGGTTATGGTGATTAGACTGAACTAAACGTCTCAGTCTTGAACTTCTTCTAACTGCACTTTTACGTTTTTAAGTTTATTCTATTCATGGCTTACCAAAATATGATTTTGAGTAAAATGGCCATTTGCTCTCTTCTTTCTGGGCTACTAATTGGCCATCACCATCTTGTAAACACCCTCAACATGTCGATGGCTGGTGTCCCACCACCGCACACTCTTTTCTGAATCAGTTGGTTCATTTCCCCTCTTTTGATGTGCGTCAGATGTAGGTATTTCAAATTGCGTCCGATACTGATTAGCAGCATTGCATGCCGCGAGTTTTGATACGAAGTTGATTTTGCCTGATTCTCACTCGCTTTTAATGAGGTTGTATTTTTACTTTGTTTTATATATATTTTTTCCCATATTTGTGTTTATTACTATTCTATAGACTTTAATTTATTGATATGATTCCCTCTCCAAAATAGCCCACCATCTACATTGGTTCTTTTTCGTACCTCACCTCACGTCCAGATTAAAAATGCTTCACCAAAGTCCAAGATGTTGCTAAGCATCGTTTAATTGGCCCTTAACTAGCCCAGTCTCCACAGGTCAGATTTCGATGCAGTTCAGGACAAAAAGAACCCGACATTTTAGAGGATAGAATCGGAACTAAAAAAACCGGCAGACACCGGATAACCCCTATGCTAGATTTAACCGGGCCGGGATTTGTAATTTGGCCCAAAAAGCTATCTTGCCCAATCTCTGTCTTTGCCATAAATTACTCAGTTAATATAATCTCGACTTACTTTTTTGTGAGTGTATTTGATTATTCATTTTTTTCATTTTTTTCCTATATATATATTTTCATTTCTCCCAAATTAGTATAACCGTAGAATTATGCAGCAAATAAAATTTGTATTATGTTGAATCAAAAGGCGCAAAGGCTTAAATACTCACCTCCAATCTTGCTTGATTTAATACTTTCAGATGAGAAAAAGCAACGAAAACAATCCTTAGAAAAAAAAAAAAAGAAAAAAAAAGAAAAAAAAAGAAAAAAAAAGAAAACATAGCCTGAACGAAAGGGTCCAAATATGATTAATACGTAGTGCTTCGATAGGCACCTTTGTGTTTGATTAACTTTTGAGATTTGTAATGTGCTTTTTCAAAAAATCATTTGAATAAAGCCGAAAAAAAACAACATACAAAAGCCATTTTCCCAATCTTTCTCGCCCCCTGAATACCAATATTTTATAGCCCTTGACATTTGATATTGTGTTGTAAACCTATAAATGCACCATAAAGTAACCCTAAATGTCTGCGGCCATATCCACTGGAAAGCACGATTTCCCGTCCGATCAATCATAGTTAAGCCAGTGAGAGCCTTCATAAGTACTACGGTGGGAGACCACGTGGGAACATAAGGTGCTGCAGTCTTTTTAACAGTGCCTTACTTTTTTTTTTCATTTGCTCACTTTGAGGGAATAAGGGCAATATTTTAGAAACTGGGAATGTGTGGAAATATTTCAAAGATTTACATTGACACAAGGAGGATTAAGCTAGTACACCAATACTAGTAACGTAAAATTGCTTTTGTATTAGTGCTATATACAGATGTTCACCCGTCCATGTTTCGGTGTTTCAGTTTAATTGACCGACTGGGCGAGTTATAATGAAATACAATTAATAATAACCAGTGACAACCAAAGCTAAATTTGCCTGGGTACTATGTTTAGTGACTCAAAGTTCTAGCATATCTAGATGCTAAAGCCAAAGCCCTTCATACAGGACTTGTACTTGGTGATCATATCGTCACACTTGCCACTGTCCTGGCCCCAGAGGAGTAAACATTCATCACGGGAGGCCTTTTCGTCCAGACAGACACAACAGGGCTTGGGCTTGGCAGGGTCAGCGGCCTTTGGGTTAGGACAGGTTTGAGCAGCAGTGTCAGCGACGGGAGTGTTGTTAGATTTTTCTAAACACCGAGAAAAGAAAAAAGACCGAGAAAAAACAGTCGGAAATTAGTAAAGTTAGTAAACTGGTCTCTTTAAAACAAAAAAACTGGAGGCGAAAATTTCAGATAAGCCAAACTACCAATTAAAAACAACTTACCACAGGCCATGATTAGGAATAAGTAATGATTATTATAATTTGATGGAAATTGAGATGGTTAAAAGGGTGGAATTATCATGAAAAGTGAGATCGGGTGAGATAAGCACCGGTGGAAGTGTTAGCTTACCCTGACTAAGCGTACCGTTTTGTTAGTGAAGGCAAAAGCAAATCAATCACGTGGGGAACGCAAAGGCAACATACCAATCCACGGCATTATCGTAATCTAGAAATTAACATTCTTTCTTTTAGATCTCTACGTCTTATCTTTTGAAAAGTGAGGAATTGAGGCTTTATATAGTTGTCCGGGTCTGCTATTCCATAAACTAATATGGACACAATATTACAAGCGTTGTATAGCTCGTCGTTTGAGTATTTGCTTCGCACGAATCCGCGAAGGGGGCGACATCTTCCCCCATCTTCTGATCTCGACGATGGTGGCAGTTGCCAGTTGTTGGGCCCCTTTGCACTACTAGTCCAGGCCTCGATGGGCCTGATTGCCGTATCGACCCTGGTAATTAAACGACACCGAGAACACCCACCTCGACCTTGGAAGATTTGGTTTTTTGACGTGTCAAAACAGGTCATGGGCGCTGGTACTCTGCACATGGTTAATTTACTGCTGTCGATTATCTCTAGTAATAATAATAAGGACCTGCCTGATTCTAGCGATAATCCATGCGATTGGTACTTTCTTAATATTCTGTGGGATACCACCTTGGGAATCCCATTATTGTGGTTCTTCCTGTATTGGATCCAGCACTTTGCCAACTCCTTAAAAATCCAAGGAATAATAAGTGGTCAATACGGATACCCCCCTAAATGGTCGGCTTACTTTAAACAGGCAGCGCTGTTTTTATTTGCGATGATCCTGATGAAAATCGTCATCTACATTGTGTTTCAGTATCTCCCCTGGCTGGACGATGTAGCCAAGTATTTGCTTTCTTGGACCTATTTTAACCCGCACCTTCAGATTGGGTTTGTGGTCTTTGTTTTCCCCATGATAATGAACACGCTACAGTATTATTTAGTGGATACTATCATCAAATCCCCAGAATATAATACTCAAAAGGTTTACGTGCATACCCATCATACCACTCTTCCAACCGCTAGTAATACTCACGACGGCACTATCAACGGCCCTCACTCAATCCAACCGTTTAAACATATATTTGCTCGTACTGTATCATATGGCACCATAGACCCGGATGACACTGAGGCTGGCCAATTTGTGTCTACGCTTGATCCAATCATCAATGACCCCGATGAAGAGGTAGAAGAATATGCTCCTGGCTACCCCTTCTTGGGGGTGTTTGAAGCAGCTAAACGTACCCTTACGGGGATATAGCTAAAGTTATTTGTTATTTCGTTATTTATTCCTATTTATAGTCACCCATCCCCTTAATTCCTTGTATTTGTACATTATAGCCGCCATATATACATATAATTCTCCTTATCTTACCTAGAGAAATGCTTATATAATCAAGCATATAACAACAAGACGTTACCCGCCAGCGAATACATTTGTGAATCTTCTAACAGATTGGGACCAAAGAAAAGCGTCAAAATAGAGGAAGATAAAAAAGAAAAAAAGAAAAAAAGATAATAAATCAAGCCCGAAAGAAGGTATTGTAGTCAAATTACGACTTTTCAAACTAGTTTAACACCCCTAAAATGGTATGTAGTACAGGGGTTATCTCGAATGAATAGAAACACACAATGACACTCATTTGTTCCGATGACTGTTGATACTAACATTTACAAATATATCTAGAAAATTAAAACTATTAGTCGATCAGCCGACGCTTACGTGCCAGTATCCAGTGCCGAAGCGCAAAGATTACCCCGTAATCTAGATCCAGCTCTCCATCCCTTTGAAAGAGCTCGTGAATATACTAAGGCACTTAATGCGACGAAGCTGGAAAGAATGTTTGCAAAGCCCTTTATTGGCCAACTTGGCGGTGGTCACATCGATGGTGTTTACTCCATGGCTAAGAACGCCCGGGCCCTGAACCGTATAGCAACTGGTTCTGGTGATGGTATCATCAAATACTGGGACATGTCCACCAGAGAAGAGATCTTCTCAGTCAAAGCTCATGAAAATGTAGTTCACGGCTTGGCTGTGACCCCCGAAGGTAAATTACTCTCTTGCGGTAGTGATAAGAATGTCAAGTTATGGGACATCAACCTCGGCCGTAGTGTCAGGGATCCCGTATCTACTTATTTGGGTGATGGTGCTTTTATGTCTATTGATCACCATCGTTCTGAAAATAAATTCGTTACTGGTGGTGATGTAATTGAATTATGGGATACGAACCGTTCAAAGCCCATTCTCAACCTTTCATGGGGCGCTGATAACATTAATAATGTCAAATTTAACCAAACCGAAACCTCCATGGTGGCATCTACTGGTTCTGATCGTTCCATTATTATTTATGATATTAGAACATCTTCTCCTATTCAACGTATGATCACTACCTTAAGAACCAACTCTATCTGTTGGAATCCTATGGAAGCCTTCAACTTCGCCGCGGCCTCTGAAGATCATAATGTTTACCTTTACGACATGAGAAAGCTCAACCGTGCACTCAATGTTTACAAAGATCATGTGGCTGCTGTTATGGATGTTGATTTTTCTCCCACTGGTGAAGAGTTAGTTACGGGTGCTTACGATCGTTCGATCCGTATTTTCAAAACCCGTGAAGGCCATTCTAGAGATATTTACCACACAAAACGAATGCAAAAAGTCATGTGTGTAAAATACACTATGGATTCTAAATACATTGTTTCTGGTTCCGAAGATGGTAACGTCAGATTGTGGCGCAGTAATGCTTCTGAAAAGGCTAATGTTAAATCGTCACGCGAACGCACTAAGCTCGAATATGACGTTGCCTTGAAGGAACGTTATAAGCACATGCCAGAAATCAAGCGTATTGCTCGCCACAGACATGTGCCTAAGAATATTCTTAAGGCCGGTGAAATCAAGCGGGATCAACTTGGTAGTATTAAGAATAAGGAGGCTAATGTTAGACGTCACAGCAAAAAGGGTTCTTTGGCTTTCCAGAAAGAAAGAGAAAAACATATTGTTTCTACTTCTATTAAGGAGCTTACTACCAAAAAATAATAAATAACGATATCTCTCGTTAGCTTTTTCTTAAATATGTATATCCTAGCCGTTGTATTTTTTCTTGTAAATTTGTTTGTATAGTACTGTATCAATAAGAAACTATTGTGTACCGGAAAAAAGGAAAAAAAAAAGACAGTGAAAATGAATTGTAACTTAACGGATGTTTATATCTATATATTAACGTCTAAAGTTAAACTCACATCGCTAACATGATCAAGTGCCAAATCCTCTAAAAGCGGTAACATATCCAACAACTCATTATCATGAATATCCGAGAACCAGCTCGAAATAGGTATAGCATGCTGTGGATTAAATATATAAGACATTGGTGAATTATCAATGATGATGGTGCTTCCCAAGGGTCGACCAATATGGGCCAAATTCTTAATATAGTTACCCTGGTAATTGAAGCAACTTTCTCTAAACAGTCGGTGATGTACTGCGTTATAAATATCCAAGTAGTCCAATAGCGGATCACCATATTTATCCACGCTAGCTGTGAAGACTACTACTTCATAAAGTTCACCGACCCTTCGCAAAAACTCATCTACCCCTGGTCGCTTGATCACATAAACATTCTGAAATTGATTCTCAATCTCCACCGGGATTACAAAGTCTGCATCATGTATATATTTGAAGCTGCTATGCACTAGGGTTTCGTCTAAATCCAAGATCAAACACTTGCGGCCAGCTAAATAGTTTGGTGGGAGTCCTAAAAGAAATTGAGGGACTTGCTGATGCTCATCTAAACGGTTTTCTTGATGCTCAAAATCCTGACTGTATTCGTGGCTACTGTCTTGTAGACTAGATGTCGGGTTGCTGTATAATTGATCAGAATCCTCATAGTTGTAAACTTGAGCTACGAGAATTTCTGCTTCCGCTTCTGCTTCAGAAAATTCGTTTGGCTGACAATTGGAAACCTGTTTACCAGTATGATCATCAATATCGTCTTCACCATATACATTAACATTTGTTTGTTTGCTACCGTCGATAGAATCATCATCATATGCAATTGAATTATTTGGTACAACTTCTTTATTAAATTCCGAATTTACTCCTTCAGATGACTTCCCAGAAAACAGAGTACTTTTTCCGTTTTCGTTAACGTTATTAGTAAATGTATTAGCACGGTTTTCTCTTTCGGCGACAGAAGGCTTCGCATCCGTTTTCAATGCTGGGGTAGAACCACTTGGAGTTTTGGAAGATAATAATGACAGGGAAGTAGAGGATTGTATTGAAGTAGGTTGTGGCTCCGGAGGTATGCAGCAGCTTAGAAAAGCTGAAACAAACTTTTTTACCCCAGAGGAGGTAGATCTAGAGTTTGAACTAGCTTCCTGTTTGATTTGAGGTATAGATTTATGTGGCGATGTCGATCGAGACAGCCGGTGCCCCTTACCATCGGTATGATGGACAGAACTTAGCTTATCATAATGAGGGTTCGACAAAGTTGATACCTCTATAGTGTTATTATTTGCATTAATCACTAGAGGTTCCTCAAAAAAGAACAGTAGAAGGCGCTATTAGTATTCAGTATTGTATGTACGGACCAAAATTGACCCTTTCTTAAAAGGGTTGCGGATCAAGGGTGAACAGCCAAATCAAAACATGAAAAGTGCTGTAAACCAGTCTGATCTGTACATACCTGTATCATCCATTATAAAGACTTCAACAGCAGTAATGCTCTTTCTTCAAGGGCAAATCTATTTTAGGCCTTCATTATTTACAGGGACTGGTCTACTTTGACTAACGCGCTTTCAGCAAAACGACCGGGTAAATAGATGAGCCTTAACCCTTAAAAAGAAAAAAATAAACAGCAAAAGTGATAATATTCAAAGTAATAATATTCAAAGTGATAATATTCAAAGTGATAATATTCAAAGTTATTGAATTTTCAAGGTGGATAAGTTGTTTATAGCTAATATTTGACTGGATTTAGCTCTATCTCTTCTTGGTTACAACCACCTCACTTTAAGCTGCTCATCCTACCATTAAATCAGATCAAAAGATATTCTAATCAATGATAACAGCCGCACCTGGCTTAAATGTGTGACTCCTATTAAAACTCTTAATCTACGCCAGCTTAATTATCCTTCAAGGGTCCTGCTGACTTGTTACGGCTTTACTATTTATATACAGGAGAAGAGACGCATTCGGACTACTTTTTCTATTATAAACTAGAATTCGCTTCAACTATGGTTACCAATACGAATTCGCCACAGGGCTGGATTGTCCAAAAGTTTGGGGGTACCAGTGTAGGAAAGTTCCCAGAACTCATTGTCGAAGATGTAGTGCGAACCTATAGCCAAACCAAAAATGTTGCCGTGGTATGCTCGGCGCGCTCAACGGGAATAAAAGCTGAGGGTACTACTTCGCGCCTTCTAGAAGCAGCCGATAAAGCCCTAAAAAACCAGGACTACGCCGAGGTATTGGATCGTATTCGATCTGACCACTTGAAAGTAGCCCACGATAAGATTACCGATGTGTCTCTGGTAAAACAGCTCGAAAGGGATATCGAGGCTGAAATTAAATACGTCGAGAACCTCTGCCAGGCATCCCAGATAATTGATGAAATTAGCTGTAAAACCCTGGACTCCATTGTCTCGGTTGGTGAAAAATTAAGTTGCTTGTTTATGACCGCCCTATTGACGGACCGGGGTATTGCTTGCCAATACGTGGATCTATCAGCTGTCTTATCATCAGTGTATAGCCCTGGTGGCCAACTGGGAATGGGAACGGGAACTAGCCCCATAAATTTTGAGTTTTACAAAAACCTAATTCAAAGAATCGTGTTTGAACTACAAAAGTGTCAGGGAAAAATCCCCATTATTACTGGTTACTTTGGTATAGTTCCTGGCGGTCTTATCAACCGTCTCGGCCGGGGATATACGGACATTTGTGCTGGCTTAGTAGCTGTGGGTTTGAATGCGGATGAACTACAAATTTGGAAAGAAGTTGACGGAATTTTCACTGCTGACCCTAGGAAAGTGCCCAAAGCCCAACTACTAAACTGGATTACGCCTGAAGAAGCGTCTGAATTAACTTACTACGGTTCAGAGGTCATTCATCCTACTACTATGGAATTAGTGGTCAAGGCCAAAATTCCGATTCGAATCAAAAATGTGGCCAACGCCAAAGGCCATGGTACGATTGTATTCCCCGATAATGATGAATCTTATTCAGAGATCCTTATAAACCGTTATCGTATGAACCAAGACTGGGTTCAGGACGATCCCAAATCAGCGCTACCCACGGCCATTACTACAAAACAGAATATTATCACTTTGAATGTTAAATCCAACAAGCAATTATTATCATACGGGTTCCTGTCCAAAGTATTCCAGATTTTGAATAAACACGGACTTGTTGTCGATCTCATCTCGACCTCTAAAGTAAAAATATCCATGGCTATCCACCACAATAACAGCAATCATGAACACTCTTTGCGACTAGCTGTACTGGAGTTGAAACTTCATGGAGAAGTTGATATCACCAAAAATCTTTCCATCATTTCGCTTATTGGTAAAAACATGAAGAAAACAGTAGGTTTGGCTGGTGCAATGCTTTCTTCCTTGGGACAGTCCGGCGTGAATGTGGAAATGATCTCTCAGGGCGTGGAAGAAATCAATATCAGCTGTGTTATAGATAGCGGCAAATCTTTACTGGCACTTAAAGATTTGCATGCCAGATTGTTAGAATCAAAATGAAGTAATTTATAAGCCCATATTGTAAATACTGAAAACATTAAAATAGAGCATAGAAAAAAAACTTTTTGACGCATATCTTTACGTAGATCATATCATGACTACTCGTATGAGGGAGGTTTTCAGAAGTCCCAAAAACACAAGCCACCTCTCACCATCTTAGCTTGACTTATATCGTTCATTATATTTAACTATCGACAATGTCCTTAGCTCAAAAACTCAAAATCGCTTTATTGCAAGTTGGTGCCACTGCTGACAAGGCTGCCAACCTTGCTCTTGTTAAGGCTAAAGTTACCGAAGCTGCTGCCAATGGTGCCAAGTTGGTCGTATTACCTGAATGCTTCAACTCTCCCTACGCAGTCACTGCCTTCCCTAAGTACGCTGAATCCATTCCCGAAGGCGAAACTACTCAGTTTCTTTCCCAATTAGCCCAGGATACCAAGACCTTTATTATCGGTGGTTCTATCCCCGAAAACGCCGATGGTAAAATTTACAACACCAACATTTCGTTCAACCCCCGTGGTGAATTGATCGGTAAGCACCGTAAGGTCCATTTGTTTGATATCAATGTCCCTGGTAAGATTAGATTCATTGAATCTGAGGTTTTAAGCCCTGGTAACAAGGCTACCGTCATTGATATTGAAGGCTATGGTAAGGTCGGTGTTGGTATCTGTTACGACATCCGTTTCCCTGAATTAGCCTCCATCGCTGGCCGTAAGGGTGCCTTTGCCATGATCTACCCCGGTGCCTTTAACTTAACTACCGGTCCCCTTCACTGGTCTTTATTAGGCAGAGCTAGATCTAACGATAACCAACTATACGTTCTTATGTGTGGCCCCGCTAGAGATATGACATCCGGCTACCATGCTTGGGGACACTCACTTGTAGCTGACCCCTTGGGCCAAATTATCACTGAAGCTGATGAAAAAGAAACAATCGTTTACGCCGAACTTGACCCTGAACTTATTGAAAACACTAGAGCCACTATTCCTATCACCACTCAAAGAATGTTTGGTGTTTACGACGATGTTGCCGCTACTGGTAAATGCTCTGCTTTATAAGTGGACTACTTTGACTTTACTCTATAGAACAATTCCATTTTGATTAAGCTATCAATAATCATTATATAGTATTGTTTAGTATCAATAATAAATATATGTTATAAAAAATGTGTAAGGCGTATTTTAGAGATAAATGATGTATCCCTCGAGACGCTAATAGAGGTCCCAAAAGGGACGGCTGGAATGGAAAGTGGACAGACAAAAACAAAGCTCGATTAGTTGTTTACTATGTTTTCCATCACCAACAAACATTTTCAAATACCAATAGACAGCAATAAGTAGTTTTTTATTAGGAATATCATAATAATATGCCTAAACGACCAGTTTTAAATGACACCTACCTAGCGGAACAAGTGAGTAAAACTGCTGCAATTGAGCCTGAATGTCACTAAGGGGGTCTAGGCCTAAGTGACCATCCGAGTTAGCTATATGACAATGACCTATAAATGAAAGACTAACACTTTATTTCTTGTTTATAATATCTATAGGAGCTTAGCTCAATGTACGATTACTTGGCAAAAATTATTTTACTAGGGCCTTCAGGGTGTGGAAAGTCGTGCATTTTACATCGATATGTACATGACGAATGGAGAATAATGGCTTCTCAAACCATCGGGGTTGAATTCTCGTCTAAGATTGTTAAAATAGGACAAAATGATAGCAATCCAAAAAGCGCCAGAAATGATATTGGTTACTCTCCTGTGACAAGAATGAAGTTGCAACTTTGGGACACTGCTGGACAAGAACGGTTTCGCTCCTTGACCCGAGGGTACTATAGGGGCGCAGCTGGCGTTTTACTGGTATACGATATCACAAATCACCAAACATTTAAAGACTTGCAATATTTTATACAGGATATAAGGTCTCTGACCTCGCCCAGTGTCTCCATTCTAGTTGTATGTAACAAAATCGACCTAGTACCTACTGCCGACCCCACCACCTTGGTGAATGAGGCTGACTTGACTGATTTCTGCAATGTTAATGATGTGGAATTCATAAAGCTCTCTGCTTTGACGAACAAGAATGTCACTGAGGCTTTTGAAAAATTATCCAGCATGATTCTCACTAAGGTTGAATTAGGCTTTTTGGACCCAGAAGACCCCGAGACAGGAGTACAGTATGGTGATGTCCCGAGGTGGGACGCCACAGTTAGATTAAAAGGTACCAGAAATTCTCTGAGCACCAACATCAATTTACTCGGATTGGGGTATTCAAGTTCAGGCTCAAGGCATTCAGGGCCTGCATGTTACACGAGGTCGGCAACTGAGCCTGACTACACTAGTAAATGTTGCTAAAATTAGTCACATTTATTGCTCCCTTGAATTTAATGTCAAGGTTTGCCTTGCTTGATGACTGATATTTTGATTTTGGAATGTACAAGCGATGCATATTTGTGTCTTTAATTTTGAGTCAGGCCTCTATATGCAGTAAATTAATCTTAAAAATCAAGAGCGATTAAGCTCCGCACTGAGCCTAGTGACCTTAGTTTCAGACGTCAGTGATTCTTTAGTAGTGAAATACGCCGCGCCTGGTATGAGGCGTCTTAACCAAAATTGATATACTAAGCTTAATATTTCCCCACACTAGCTGTCGCCACATCAAAATATAGCAATACAAACTCAAATATTTAGGGGGTCGCAATGGCTGATTTGCTCTGATTGAATAATATATTTAACGCAATCAAAACATATTTAGTCTTTGATTGTATTTCTCAAAATCAGTTGTGAACATCATTCAGCACCCACTCGCCACTGGAAAACCAAGTTTGCCAAAAAAGATTAAAAAAGCATTGTTGTCATTCCTATACTGAATTCTCAATGGAACGGTGTATTTAAAATTTCAACATTTCGAAAGATGCCATTACCTGAGGTTAAAAAAAATAGCAATCATAGTAGTCCAAAATATGGATCAAGGCGTAAATCGATAGCTGATGAAGACAGTTATGAGCAGGAAGGAATACCTCCACAAGTGTAAGTTGAGAATCGATCTAAAAAACAAAAAAAAAAATTCAAATTTTGAACGAATATTAATCCCTCTTTTCTTTTCATTGTATAGACCTAGGTTCAGGTCCCCGTTTGGATTAAACACCAAAGATCGGAGTAGCCCAAGATTTATGCCTTCATTCAGAAAACAAGATATTAACAGTTCTAGTAGCACTACGGATCCTATCACTTTTGGACAGTCATTGGAAAAAGGTACTCCTGATCTACATCTATTTTCAGATTCCTCTTACTCACCTAGCTCCAGCGAACAACAATCGCCTTCATTATCAAATAATGCTGGCGATGAAGAAATTGATCCTAATTTTGAACAATACGTGCCTTCACCATTATCCTTAGATTCACAAACTATACCTACAACAAACCCCTATATACGCACCCCTTTACACAAGTCCAAGACCAAGTTGAATATTTTCAAACGATACAAATATAAGCCTTCTATTCCCAATGAAAAAGACTATAGTAGTAGTACACTTGCCTCGAGAACAAGTCTTTCAAATAAGGAAGACAACGATAATGAAAGCCGATTTTCATCTGTACTGTCACTAGGGTCTGATCCAATGGATGGGTACGATACCTATTCTTCAGACCAGGCTATCAAGAATGTAAAAGCAAGGACAAAAGAACGGGGTGAAAGCAAAGGGGTAAGGAAAAAAATTAACTTATTTGATCGATTTATTCGCCGTAATACTCCAAACAATATCAGTTCTTCAGAGAGTCCATCCCCATTATTATCATCTTCATCGAAAACGTACATTCCTCCAATCCTTGTCACAAATTCTCTTGATTCATCTCCATCTGAATTAAAGCCTGTAATGTCTCAGCCACATATGGTGCCAGCATCTCAGGGTTCGTTTAGAGAAAGCCCAACTTATATTCTTCACTCAAATAAAGATCTAAAAGATGATAATAACAATAACATACTATCAAGTAACCCGGATATAAATTGTTTTACCAAAGAAAAATCATTGATAGCACCAGCAGAGATGATACCTTCGCCACTTAGTAATTCATTATCATCTAGCAATATGAATGTAAAAGCTACGCCATATGCCAAAAAGGAAAGGCTGTACAAAACTGACAATATCCGAAGATTTAGTGATGGATCTATCCTTTTGAGGGCTGATGCTATTACTAACAATCATACATATGCATCATCATCCTCTGAAAGCTGGAAAAACCATGAAACAAATATAAAAAATCAACTCAGGGAATTTTCAGATTCAAAATGCGGAGCTGATTTAAGTGATCAGTACAGTGGCCGAATGAATATGAAGAATAAGAATTTACTTACAGTGGCAGATCCAACTAATGACAAAATATGGTGTCCCTCTAGTGCTGAATGCCCTTATCCAACAATAGGAGATATCGCTGACCGTAGTGTCACACCGCCTGCTATTCCAAACTCACATGGGTTTTCCAATGAAATTCATTTTGAGATGTTTGGACCAATAAAAAATTTATCTTTAGAGCAAAGAAACAAAATATCTTATTTAAGAATTTATCGTGGCGATGGATCTTTCGGTACTGTTACATGTACTCTAGAGACAACCGTTAAGGAGTTGATTCAGACTTTAGCAAGGAAGTTTTTTATTCTTTCAGTTAAAGAAGCTCAGTTAGTTCTGAAGACTTCTGCCGTTAAACAGATTTTGGATCCAAATGATCGCCCGTTAGCATATCAGTTAATATATTTAGAACTGATGGGATATACTTCAAGGGACAACTTAGAGAACGTGGGCAGAGAAGATATAACTTATCTTTGTCAATTTACTCTAGTTGAAGAGAATGAAAGTGAGAAAAATGAAGATCGACTACAAAGGATAATAAGTAGCCAAAGTATTCCAGACGTTAATCTGCATAATTGCAATCTTCGAACAATACCTACTATACTATTTAAGAATGCTTCTTTAATTGAAAACTTAAACTTATCCCGAAATCCGTCTATTATTATACCTTTGAGCTTTATTAAAGGTTGCACTAACCTCAAGCGTCTTGAATTTTCGCAGAATAGAATAAGAAGATTTCCGGGATGTTTAGCAGAAATGACGTATCTTAAAACACTTGACTTATCTGCCAATTATATTCGCTCATTACCGGAAATGTTGTTCTCGCGAATGTCTAATTTAGAAACTCTTCAGCTAAAGGGTAATAAACTGGCTAATCTTCCTTCAACTTTCAAGAACTTAGCTGAGTCTTTAATCTTTCTCGATTTGTCTTCAAACTATTTCGATCACTTTCCCCCAAATGTTTGCCAAATGGGTAAACTAAAACATTTGGATATTTCTTTTAATAGAATTTTAACGATACCAGACAATGTATCAACTCTTACTAATTTGCAACAATTTTACCTTAATAATAACGCGTTAATCAATAGATTACCAGTAGGGTTTGCATCTCTAGTCTCTTTAAAGGTACTGGATATAAAGTACAATTATTTAACTGATATTGACATTATTTCGAAGTTGCCCTCTTTGGAAAAGCTTGTATGCAGCAGGAATAATGTTTCTCGGTTCAGCGACCAATTATCGAGTCAACTAACCACATTATACCTGAATCAAAATCCGATAAGTGAAATTAACTTTACTTCGTGTGCTTCATCGTTATCATTTTTGGATGCTTCAGGAGCCAAATTAGGCTCGCTAAGTAGTAGCTTGATAAACATGATTCCTAATGTGGAGACATTGATCTTGGATAACAACCATTTAAACCTAATTCCGACTGAAGTATGGAACTTGAAGAAACTTAAATTTCTCAGTTGTGCCAATAACAATTTGGAATCTTTGCCTGATGATATCGGCAAGCTAATCAGTCTTGAATATCTGGATTTACATAGTAACAATATATGTGAACTACCTTCAGAAATTAATGAACTTTACCATTTACGGCACCTCAATTTAGCGTCCAACTTACTTGACGAATTTCCCAAATGTGGCCCTTCAATCTTGAACTTAAAAGAAGAAAATTCGCCCCTAAATACTCATCAGTACTTTTTAGAATCGTTGAAACTAAATCAAGGTCGGGAGGACAACATAGATGTTGTCAATTCACCTAGGCGTATGTCTGTAGTATCAAACGAGCTTATATCGCCTGATTCGTTTTCGCATCGAGCTTCAATAACACCACATAGCTCAGCTGTATTACCCTTATCTACATTTCCTAGCATCAGTGGCTCCTTGCCAGAATCAGAACCGGATATAAATTCTAGTGATTTATCAACTTTCGAAAATTTAGACCAGCTAAAAGAAAGCTTAGCTAATTCACTTCAGGTTTTGATTTTATGCGACAACCGGTTCAATGATGATTGCTTTGAAAATATTTCTCTTTTGACTGAGTTAAAAGTTTTAAATATTTCTTATAATTATTTGATTGAAATTCCCAGTAATAGTCTTAGCCGGTTGAAAAAACTGACAGAATTATATGTATCAGGAAATAGCTTGAGTAGTTTACCGGCGGATGATTTGGAGAGTATCCCACATTTACAAACTCTCTTTGCTAATTTCAACAAACTTCACTCTTTACCTGCTGAATTGGGTAAGAATTTTGAACTCCGTATGTTCGATGTTGGCTCTAATAATTTGAAATACAACATAAACAACTGGCCATATGATTGGAATTGGCATTTCAATTTGGGATTGAAGTATCTTAATTTTTCAGGTAACAAGCGACTTGAAATAAAGAGTGTTAGAAATAGCGGCCAGTTTATAAATACATTTTATGATCACAAGGACCTCAGTGATTTCATGATATTGAGTCAGATTCGGGTTTTGGGATTAATGGATGTTACTTTGACTACATCATCAGTACCTGACCAATCAGAAAACTGTCGAGTACGGACTTACGGTTCTGAAATTAAAGACATACCATTTGGTATGGCGGATACACTAGGTGATGATGAAAACTTATCTATTATTGACCTGGTGATCGAGCAATTTAGAGGAAATGAGCGTGAGATAATATTAGGCATATTTGACGGACAAAACCAGGGTCCAATCGGCGGGAATAAAATATCCAAACTTGTTCAAGAAAACTTTGGTGCCGTTTTTATTCATGAATTAAAAAAGATGCGTAATGATGACACAGTTGCAGATGCTTTGAGACGAGCATTTCTGTGCACTAACCGTGATATTGGTTTGGCGGTCTTTACACCGAGTGGAGAGAAAAACCTGAACGCGGCAGCTCACCGGAGTTCCACGGCGGCTCATGCAAGTTATGACGATGGATTATCCGGATCTTGTGGAACAGTTTGTTATATACAAGACAGAAAAGTGTATGTAGCAAATATTGGCGATACAATGGCTATAGTTGCGACCTCAGCAGGTGAATACCATGTATTAACTCACCGACATGATATTTGTGGTACTTCTGAATTCGCTCATATTCGAGCCGGCGGGGGTTTCATAGATAGTAATGGTAGGCTTGCAGGAGTAACTACTGTTTCGCGAGCCTTTGGGTTTTACAATTTGATTCCTTATCTTATGGCAGGGCCAACCATCACTGAATATGATTTAACAGATTTGGATGAGCTTATCATTATCGGCAGCCGAGAATTATGGGACTATATGTCGTATGAGTCAGTAGTTGATATTGCCCTCACGGAAGTTGAAGATCCCATGAACGCTGCTAACAAGTTGCGAGATTTTGCTATATCCTATGGCTCTAAGGAAAAGATCATGGTTATGTGCATATCAGTAGGCGGTGCTAGTCGTCGTAAAAAGCAGAAGATGATGATGAAGATGGCTTCGGGCTCAATTAGCACACCTGTGGGACATGCTCCCGTTACTTCCTTATTGAATAACGATGAAATGTATCCGTTAATCCGTCGCAGACCACACGACAGAAACTTGTTACCAGAGGATTCAATGCTTGCTCGTTTGGGTGGTGAAGTGAATGCACCAATTGGCCAATTGGCAATGGTATTTACAGATATTCAAAAGTCAACTCAATTGTGGGAAACACACCCTATCGCCATGAGGTCTGCTATTAAAATTCATAATGCAGTAATGCGGCGGCAATTACGGATTGTGGGTGGTTACGAAGTCAAAACTGAAGGCGACGCATTCATGGTATCTTTTTCAACTGCTCCTTCGGCTCTCTTATGGTGCTTGAATGTTCAAGCACAGTTATTGGTTGCTGAGTGGCCTGCCGAAATATTACAATGTCCTGAAGCTGGTGAACTAGCCTCTGGGAGTGGGGTAATGATATACAAAGGTTTATTAGTACGTATGGGTATTCATTGGGGATCACCTGTATGTGAACGTGATCCTATCACTAAACGAATGGACTATTATGGCCCGATGGTCAATCGTGCAGCAAGAATTGGTGCTAAAGCAGATGGGGGTCAAATTATGGTATCGGCAGATTTTTTATCGGAGATGAAACGAATACAAAGTATTTACAAGACGCAAGAGTGTAATGGTGGATTTATCAGCGTGAAAGATGAAGATACGATGAAGAAAATTGAGACCAATGGTGGATATGTGTTAAATGAAGTTGGTGAAACCAAACTCAAGGGATTAGAGAATGCAGAATTCTTATCTCTAATATTTTCTAAACACCTAATAGATCGAGCCGACTACCCCCCCAGTTTGCGAGACATTGCTTATTCCCGACAGGACGAGCTTAAAATCACAGACTCTTCAAAGGAAGGCGGAAAAACTAGACAGAATCCATTAACAGTGATCAGCACCAGAGTCAACACCATTTCACCTTCCCAAGAAGTATTTTTTGATACTATAGGGGTCCAAAGCCTGTTGAGAATAAGAGACGTCTCGCTTCGTCTGGAAAAAATTTGTTCGCGGTTGAATGGCAAGCAGACCACTAGTGATCATTTATCAACGGGTATTTTGCCAATCTCAAATAAGTCTACCCCAGATTTGTTATCAGCTTGCGGCAGCAAGTGGGTGAGCGCTAGTTTACCGCCAACGCAACAACGTCTAATCTCTTTAATGGATCATGTGGTTACTCGCATTGAAAATTCTTTAGTGATGCTATATCTACGTATATCACTCGCTAAATCAGATAAACTTGAGGCAAAAACTAATGACGATATTAGCATACCGAATGAAGAAATTGATGAGACTTCAAATTTTGATTTGACTCTGCTGGATAGAGACAATCAATACTCTATTGACCGTCTGATCCATACCATACAGAGTTTGGTTCCTCAGATTAGCCAAGTTAACAAGGCCTAGGCAATCTTTGAAATCAATTATTAATTATAGTACTCAATTAATTAATTATTTCTATTATACATAATGCTTACAAATAAGAATACTAAAATGGAAACAGGTCATCACGCCATCTAATGATGTGCAAAGCGTGATAATAATATATAGCATGCTATGTTTTCTCTTTTCTTTTTTTTTCTTTTTTAACTCTTTTGTTTTCATATCTTCTGGAACTCGGTTGTAAGTTCATCAATAATAATGCAATTATTATTACGCGATATTTTTTCTAATATCAGCAAAGTAGGGATGATCCATAGCCTCTTGAGCGGTCAGACGCTCTTGATGGTCATACCTCAGCATATGATCTAAAAGATCCAGCACTTCATCACTCACCAGGTGTCGGTTATCATTGTTGATAAACTTGGCTAGGGGTTTTTTGGGGTATTTCCCCATAATGCCGTTATATTCACGTCCTAATTCAAGGCCATACTTATCCAAGTACTTGTATAATTCCTCAGTACCCAAGACCTTGGCGATCTTAACCAGCTGGTCAGGGTTGGAAGAACCGTGAAAGAAAGGCTCCTTTTTAAAAATGATAGAAGCAAGCGTAGCACCAAGAGACCAAATATCAAGCGAGTAGTCGTATTGTTGTAAATCCACAAGAAGCTCAGGCCCTTTGAAATAACGTGACGCAACACGCACGTTGTAGTTTGTACCAGGGTGGTAGAATTCAGCCAACCCCCAATCGATAATGCTTGCCTTTTTGGCGTCATGGTCTATCATGATATTATGAGGCTTAATATCACGGTGCATAATACCCTTGGAATGACAGTAGTCAAGACCACACAGAATTTGGTAAATGTAAAGTTTAATTTCGTAAACAGTTAGTTTGGGGTATAAAATACGAAAATCGGTATTATTGATGTACTCGAAGATAAGCGAGGGAGTCAAGTTTACGGGATCACGCACAACATCATATAGAGTAACAATATTAGGCCCACCGGTAACATTCTGCAGAATTTTGATTTCACGCAAAATCTTCTTCTTCTTCACAGGCTTGAGTACTTTAATAACACACTTTTCTTGGTTAACCACGTTGACACCCTGGAAAGCTTCTGAGTATTTGCCACGGCCAATCTTACGAATGATTTCATAGTTATCTAGGGAACCCCATTCGATTTTATGATTATCTAAGTAACATAGAAAAGAGAAAAATTAAAACAATAGGTTAGAAGCTGAAGTCATAATGCCACGTAAAGCTGGCAAAAAAATTAACGGGTGAAAAAAGAATCGACCAAAAATCCAGGTATCAGCTCGAATCGAGTCTACTTACCATAATCCCAGTAAGACTGGGGCATTTTGGAATTAGCATCGGCATAGACCTTGGCCAGGGAATAGACGTTGTCGCTGGCGGTAGATAACGACATACTTCTAAATTTAGCTGAAGATTTATAAAACACCACTAATCAAAACAGGAGTAGCGGGGAAAGAGCGGCAAGTTTGGTACAATCAAATAAAAAAAACCAACGATCAAAGATTAGAGTTGAGCAGCTGACCAGAATATTTGGTGGAGACTGTTTTTGAGGGTAGGTAGAGGCGTGTGAGCGGGAGGAACAGTTGACAAAAAGTGACGATTTGAAGTCTGGACATTGGGTGGGGTCTGAAGTTGGGAATGTCGCTTTGTCACTCGCTGCTCCAAGGAATCACAGTTTTGACCAAGTAGAATAATATGGCATTTTATATATATTATGAATGCAAGATATAATATATATAAATAAATGATATACTAGCTGATAATATTATGTCTTCTTAAAGGTTTATAGCTAGAATATTCTGATTCTTCAAGCCACTAGTAAATAGCTTATCTTCCAGTACGATTAGGTCAATACTCTTGGAACGTGACAATCTCCAATTTCCATTCCCACGTCTTATATTTCAAGAACAATCATTTATTCATATATAATAAACATGCTTCAGTATAGTACAACTCTATATCCTTGGTATTCTCAATTCATCAGCTTGCCAGCCCAGTCCAATACTCGTAAACTTAATACAACAGCAGCAATAGTAGTGGGTAAGGTCAGGACAGCATAACCCCAAAATAAAACACCCGCCATTTCCTTTTCAAAAATTTCATTTAATTGGCAGATCTGACTGAGCTGAATAGCAGGAGGCGCAATAGTCAGCAAAAAGCAAACAATCAAAAAGATGGGGTCATCCAAGATGGACACCGAAATCAACTTGACTAGGATAGAAAATAGAGGTAATAGCACGAATGAAGGCAAGATAATTCTGGAAATCAGCGATGCAAAAATAATCTTCGATGTGTGTTTCGTGTTAGACTTGATATTTTCGTCTGGGTTCAAATTAGCACCTAGGACTACTAAAATAAGCGGAACGGCTACAGTAGCTAAAGACTGGACCGCTTTAGTAAAAGTGTTTTGAATAAAGCCGTTTTTGGTAAAGAGTTCAGCCTGAATCGAAGGAATAGCCGCCACAATCAAGGCCCCGATCATTGTATACAAGGGGGGGTTCATAAAGGACATGACACCATCAAAAAATCTACGGGCAAACGACAGGGTGGGTAAAATCGATACTTGGCCATTATCACATTCTGAATTAGAATAAGCACTAACAGACTTGTAGGCGTCGTTATCGATCGTCGAATCATCATCACTAGCAGCAGATAGCGATGATGATAACAGTGGTGTACATTCGCTTCCCGGAGCGGTCTCTATATCGCCAGCTGTTAAAGACCGGTTGTTACCATAAAATAAGGCGTCATCCTCCTCATTTTCGGCCAATTCCGGCTTTTGCTTAGAAAGCAGAGTGTTATAACCCCAAGACCAACGCAGCATCTGTCCTAGTTGTTGAAATATCAACAAGTAAAGAATACCTCTAGTGGCCACTTTTTCGGGATTGTCATCAGGCAAATTGTCCCAGAGAAGATCAGGAAGGGTGTAGGCTAAACCAAGGGTAAGTGAAACCGGTAAGGAGTTAGAGTTACCAAACACAGCCATGGCAGTGACAAAATTAGATTCCGGCTTGTTGAGTCTCAGCAAGCACGAGGTCAGGCGCGAACAACAATAGGACACACCAGTGGTTAACACAAACAACAACGGAATAATAGAGAGCTCAAACATTTTGGCCAGCGAGAGTGACGATGCCAACTTAGAGAAAATCAGACATGGTGTAAATAAGTTGACGTTGAGGTTGGAAATATGTTTCTGGATCGAGGGCGTCAAAAGCTTATACCTAGCAGCTGCAAACCCAAAAAGGCAAACAAAAACGACCTGGAATACTGTTTGAAAAACGAGAAACGCCAGATAAAGGTAAGAAATTTCTCCTGACATAGAACGGTTGAATATATAAGTTATATGCGTTTTCAGGATAGAAGCAAGCTAAATAAAAATTAGAAAAGGGGAAAAAGGAGGACAGCAAAAGATAAGATATAACCATCTATTGATCAATGACATAATTATCTAATGCACGTGCTGGGCTGTGCGTCAGATTCTCCCGGTGATCATGCTTTCCAAACTATTTGTTAAAGACATAATTATTAATCTACAGTCCATTAGGTTTTATAGTGTAGTTGGTTATCACCACGGATTTTGATTCCGTTAACCCCAGTTCGAATCCGGGTAAGACCTTTTTTTAATCATTCAACTACTACTCAGGTGTAAAGGAAATTTTTGGATCAACACATTTTATTGATAAATAGTTTTATCATTTTATTAATTATACGATCTAACCAGTTCTATATTGTTAAAAGCCAACTTTGATTACCCCTTGTAATTTTTGTTGATTATAGTTTGGGCTTTCAGTTCCAAAGCAGTATTGCTCTCGCTTTGTGCCTGACTTTCCTGAGTTTTTCCCTCACATTCCAATAAACGAGCCAGTGTCTGTCCCATTATCCATGACCAAATGGGATCATTGTACTTTTGACAAGAGCTTACCGAGTTGCGGGCAATACCCAATTGTACATCCGCCTCAAATCGATCAATGCAAATAAACGCCATAATACACCGCATTTGAGAACTCGACACGCATCCCATGTCTTCTAATAGAGTGGCAATCTTTTGCTGTGTTGACAATTCACTATACTTGGGATTGATTGTTACACCACCACTACCCGGGGGTGTATCTGTGACCGGCTCTTCGTTGGGCTCTCGTTTAATAGGACTAGGTGATTTGGTAACCCGATAAGAGCTGGTATTGGAATAACCCAGATCAACAATTCCCCACGCCTTGGCTCGTAATAAGTTTTTAGTATTATTTAGACCTCTTTTAATATCATGCAAGCAATCTTGTCTCAGGCGAACAATTTCATGTGTGGGTTCGACAGAATCAGCCCCGATAATCAAAAATAGATTAAGCGTCGCTAAGGTGTGCATCTCCGAATACCGGGGGCTCACTGAGCGTATTTTTGTAAACATACCCTGTGCAGTGCTTAGTGCACCTGTAGCTTGAAAGTAAACCCCCGATAAATACAGTGTAAATGGCCAAAAAAGTTCACCAAGGTGTTCTGGAAGGTATTGCGCATCTTGCAACTGTAACAATTGTGATAAGTAACTTGTGGGTTCATCATGCTTAATTTCATCCCATCGGAAATGGATAAAGGAGTCCAAACAGGCATAGAAAAGAAGAAAACATTTCATTAATTGCATATACCGCTGACGCATCTCTAATTGGGAAAATGAAAGTTTTGGCTTGACGGAACCAGTCTCGGCTGATGATAGTAATTCATATTCAATTACTCGAAGCCCTTCCTTGAAACAGGACCCGGCTCTTTTCTTATCCGGAGATCGCACCATGAATGCAATACCGCTCAATAAGTTACCCAAAACCAACACCGCCCCTTTACTCAACCATTTAACTTCAAACTCAACCTTGTGAATTAAAAAAGAACTGGAATTGTTTTTGTGGCTATCAGCTTGAAGTGTATTTGTCTTGATGGTAAATTTCCCATCCTCGCGCCAATTATCCCAGTTATCCGAATCCTGACAGTCTTCCTGCTGGCTAGTAATGAACTCGACCATTTTCTCGTGGTAAATATCAATATTGGCCTTATCTGCATTATAAATACCTACAAACAGGTTGCACATAAGTTCCATCATCCTGATCTGGGGGTAAGCTTGGTACGAGTAATTGGGCGATATTCCTAGTAAAGTCTGGGTTGCGTCATTCATTTGGCCTAGCTGAATCTGACTTAATGCACGATATACCTGAAAATAAACTCTAACATCGTCAACAGTATTGTGTCCATCCTCACTTGGGGCTACCTCCCGAGCAGCTGTATTAATATGGGGCATGATTGAATCATCGTAGAATTGAATAGCACGCCGGTAATCAGAATCCATGAGCATTCTGAAGTGTATTAGACTATGAACATAAAACAGTGCATGCAAATTGGTTCCGTAAAACTGGGTTGGATCCTGTAATCTGATCACACTCAAATCCTTTAAGCACCGTTTAGAAATTTTTAAAGCGGCCTTGTAGTTGACAATTCTCATTTGTGAAATAGATAATGAATCCAGAGTTAGCTTGAATTCAATATGGCCAGTTCTTAGTGCGAGTGTAGACTAGTGATAAAAGTTAGCCAGGTGTTTTAAGCTAGTGTCATCCAACAAGGGAAGGCAAAAATATACTTACGGCCTTATTCAACAATGCTTCAATATAGGTTTGGTTCAGAGTTTCATCAATAAAAGCCTGGATCAGCTGAAGATAGGCATTAAGCACTACCTCAACTGGCACATTAGGTTCATTAACAACGGATTGTAAACATGATATACTCAATGCCACTAGTTTACGGTACTGTGTTGTTTGGGCTCGGGATCTAACCCAGGGTGCGATACGGTGTGCCGCTGTGCGGTATTCGGCGGCCAGCGGGAACATTATAAGGTGAATATTGGATGTAGCCGACATATCTGCTCTCTGTACAAGAGTCCACTCTATATCTGGCGTTTGGTGGAATAAAGAGCAGTGAGAATGAGGTTGAATCAAGCATAAGCCCAAAGGTTGGGATGCGTGAAATCAGCCAGGATCCAGAGAATAGGTCGAGTGATCTTCTTTTATGTGCTACAATAAGGAATAATCTGGCTAAAATAAATATACGTATATATACTATATATTACTAAATTTGTTTTTATTAATTTAAATAGGACAAGGCAGGAAGTTATTCGCGCTGTAACAAGGACACAACCACCAGACCTGCCAATAAGATCTTCTTCACATAGGCATTTTCAGATAAGAAGATAGTCACGTATCCGATCTTGGGTAGGTAGCCCCTGACGGTACCTATAATTTCTTCTTCACGATCGAGATAGTTTTGTTTGTAACCATAGAGATCCAAGTCATCGACCGGGTTGTTGTCACCTTTGGTCAGCAGCAGCTGCTTTCGGTCGCTGGCGTGTGATCTCATCACACGGTGAACGATAGGAATTGCCTTATCTTTGATATCGTACACTACTATATCTCCGACGTTGACTCGAGGACTACGGTTCCATAAAAACAGCAGGTCCCCCCGCTGGAAAGCGGGTTCCATAGACCCAGATAGCACCACTACGATAGGTGAGGGGGAATTGGTCACTACTGCCAACCCTTTCCAAAACATGAAAGCGGAAGTGACCATAAGACCCACAGTCATGACCTGGGCCAAAACGCCTCGAGGGGACATACCATTGAACAGTGAAACCATTATCTTAATTGTAATATAGCCAACGAATGGGGCTCGATTGGATGAAAAATGAGGAGGATCTGTCGAGACCGCAAAACCGCCGGGACAAAAACGTGTTCTCGTAGCTTAGGTCCCAGCGTTAATATCAGAAAGAGCTTACAGATCATTATCTTTTAACCTTTATTGATATAAGACTTAAGATTATTTGCATCCTTTTGTGGCCGCCACAAAGACACTAGTCATTTTCTTCTGTTTTTAGGAGATTACACCTGGAATATATCTCCGAGTACCTCCTTCAAATTACATATTGGTATATCCCGGCCAACATACCAAGGCAGTTACCTTTTACCGCCTTGATACCTTTCATCTGTAATTTTTTACAAACACATTTTCTAGACAATGGCCAGAGTATCTTTGCCTCCAGCCACAAAGGTATTCTTTATACTATTTATATCTCTGTCGGCCTTGGTTACAGTGTTGCGCTACTGGGCATACGTATTATTAGTGGCCAAACAACAACAAGAACAGCAGGAATCGGCCATCTCAGGGTCTCCTATTGAACCCGTGGTTGCCAGTCCACACAATCTTTACGTGCCATACCTCACAATCGTCTCAGGTCATACCATTGTCTATCCTTGGGTTATCTTTACGGCGTCGTTTGTCGAGCATAGTCTGGTATATTTTGTCCTGACGGGGGCCACTCTCTTCTATGGGGCCAAATATTGTGAAAACATCTGGGGCTCAAAGGAACTGGTTTTGTTTTTCATTATTCAAACGGTTATTCCTAATATTTCTGCTATAGTGTTTTATGCTATTTTTGGGTCTCCGGAATCCCCAACTACTGTTTGCGGTGGGGTAGCCATTGTCAGTGGCTTCCTCGTAGCATTCAAACAATTGATTCCCGAGCACAACTTTGTTTTATTCAAGGACGCAATCCGCTTCAAATTCAAGTATTTACCTGCTATGTTTCTTTTAGCTAATACTATGAGTGGTATCTTCTTTGGTAATGCTGTTTGGGCTATTCACGCTTGGACCGGGTTCTTAGTCAGTTGGACCTATCTACGTTTCTACCGTATATCATACGCTGATCCTTTATTGCCTTTTTCATCTCACGGCATTTCTTCACCCGTTTTTTCTACTACCCATGCCAATCCTTCTGGCCTTAAAATTCGTGGTGATGCTTCTGAATCCTTCAGTTGTGCGAATTTTTTCCCCGAGCCTCTGTCGCATGTTATCGAAATAATTTCCCGTGTAGTATTCCAGGCTTTGACTGCTATAAGGATATGCGCTCCCTTCAGCTCCTTAGAAATTGAAACAAGTAATGCCCGCGCTTTTGCCCGTAGCCATTCGTATAACAATAGTAATGGGGGTTCCATGATGTCGCCATATGCGGGTAATGGAAGTACTGAAAGTATTTCCGGAAATTCTAGGTATGATTATGCTGTAGGTGTTAGAGCTGAGTCTGAGCGTCGCCGGGCTTTAGCATTACGGGCCCTGGATCAGCGACTGACGAGCATCAATAGTTATAACCCAACGTCTGGTACTGGCTCACGGGTTAGTTCTCCGGCGCCATCTACCTCTTCCACACTGTCATCATCATACCTTAAAAAGAAATCTGATACCGATAATAATTCCCAGTTTCCTTCGGAATTATCGGCTAATGCAACTCTAGACTCTGTCTTGTCGAAACCTGGCAAAGTTGTCTTACCTATGGCCAAAGCCGGTAAGGGTCAATTATAGCCACCTATAGATCTTTTTTTCCTATAATTTATTATATAACTCAATATTACCTTTACGTGTTTAAATAATAAATAATTGTTTTTATTTTTTTCTTTCTTTCCCGCAAGATATGTGCAAAACTGTGGTAGTATAAAATCAAAGAACAGAAGGCAGGCCACCTAAGAAAAAAAACAAAATAAGATATAGAAAAAGTACAGAATAGTAGAATAGATAAAAAAAACAAATCAAATGAGAGATCATGAGATTGAAAAATCCAGCATTTCCAATTGAAGTCTAAAATCGGGGTTATATATAATCGACAAATTAATCGAAGGGGGTCAGGTAAGCTTCAGCAACGAATCTTGCTCTAGCATTCAAAAATAATTTCATTTCACTAATTTCCTTGTCAACTTCTTCCATGAATTCTATAATGAAATCTACCAATTTATGCTTGAGCATTGTCGAGGTATGAGAGTTCGTGATCAAAAAAGAAATATCATAGCCCGGAATCGGCTTTCTTCTCAAAATGTAAAAAGCCTCAGCACGGCCTGTCAAGAATCTCGAAAACTGGTGAACCAAAATACGCTCAATTTCATCCGCTTGCTTGATACTAATACTTACTCGAACCGAATTGATACTGGGTTCTATTAAAACTCGTTCGTGTTCATTACGGGAAATCATCATGGAATTGAGCAGGGCTTCGGCAGACGTTCTAAATAGAAAAAAAAGCTCAACTGGTTAGTAAGCGCTATAGATTTAACTAATTGACTTCCAAAATGCCTACCTTACTTCGACTTCTGGTGTATTGTGTCGTTCAACGGTTTGAGAGGCGAAATCTTCGAGGGTTAAGGCAACAGCAAGTGATGCTCGAACTGCCGATAGGTACGGGCGCAGTGATTGTGACTTAAAAAAAGGGTAGAGTTAGTGATACTAGCCAATATAGTAAAACTTTGGAATTTCTAACATATCTCTACGTACCATAGTGAAGGCTGTTTTGGTTCTAGTTGATAAATTCTAGATATTGGCGGAGACGTAACGAAGAGATGTAAGTTAACCCGGCGGTGGTAGGTTTGACCTTTAGTCCCATCGTGAGGTTTCCACCTCCTTACAGGTCATAATCTATCTGGCTGACCTTGCAAGGCTTATACCCACAGATCAAGTAGGTTCTCAAAATTTCCCAAACTTATTGAGGAAATATATATTTACATCATATATCACTCATGACAGTCTGGCAAGCGATTAACAACCCAGATGGTCGTATATACTACTATAACTCGGAGACACGGGAGTCGTCTTGGGAAAAGCCTGAGGAACTGTTCACGCCCACTGAACGTGCACTAGCCAAAACTGACTGGAAAGAATATGTTGCCGAAGGCGGTAGACAGTATTGGTATAATACAGTAACTCAGGTGAGTGTGTGGGAAATCCCCCAAGAGGTACAAACCTTGGTCGAAAACAGTGACCCGACTAATATTGAGAATAACTTTCAATCTACAAGTGAGATTGCTCCGACTACAATTAATGATGGTGAGAATTGGGCACTATCATCTGGGGCTCGCGAAAAATTCAAGGCATTAATGAAAGAAAACAGCGTGACTACCAAGTGGACCTGGGCTGATGCTATGAAGAAATTAATTCAATACCCTGCTTACTGGGTGGTGTCTGATTCACTAGAAAGAAAAGAGCTATTTGAAGATTATTTGAACGATGTCCATCAACAGGAAATTGAAACCAAAAAGCAGCAGCGCGAACAGTTCAAGTCAGATTTCATAGCAGAGATGCGAGATATTGCTGATATCAAATACTACTCCCGGTGGATGACGGCCGTCACTCTGTTAGAAGATAGACCTATATATCTGCAGAACAGTGACGAGCTCGAAAAGAAGGCTATATTTTTAGGTTATGTTGATTCTTTGCAAAGAGAGCGCGGGGATAAATTGGCCAATGATCGTAAGCGGGCGAAAGAGATATTAATGTCTGTTTTCAAAGATATGGGTATTGATTTGTTTTCAACCTGGACTGAGACTTATGAGTCGCTTCAGAAGGCACATATATTAGAAGTAGACCCCACATTTGAATCGCTGGCTAAAATTGATATTCTAGTGGCCTATGAAGATTACATTCGTACTCTGGAGAGCGAGCACAATGATGAAAAGCAACGTGAAAAGAGTCTTAAACGAAGACAGGAAAGAAAAAACCGGGAAGCATTTGTAGGTTTGCTGAATGAATTACATGATAATGGACACATCAACTTTAACACCAAATGGTCTGATATCTATCCTATTGTCAAAGATGATCAAAGATTTATCAATATATGTGGCCAAACTGGCTCATCCCCATTAGAATTGTTCTGGGATGTGGTAGAAGAAGAAGAACGAAAATTACGTACACTGCGCGAAATCTGCCTTGATATTATTGCTTCGAAACGATTCAACGTGAGTGAATCTACGCTATTCAGTGACTTTTCTAACCTAATCCGTACTGACCCCAGAGCTGATTCATCCGCCGGTCTCAAAGACGAATCAGTTCTTCAGAATATTTTTCCTCGCGTTAAAGAAGCTGCATTAAAGCGTAACGTGGAAGATAAATATACTGTAGAACGTAGGCAGCGTCGTGCGCAAGATGATCTTAGATATCTCATTAAACGGTTGAATGATCCTCCCGTTACTATTGATGATACTTGGGACAAAATTCGAGCTCGTGTTGAAAATACTCCTGAGTTTAAAGCTGTGAATGATGAAGAGTCAAGGACAGCAGCCTTTGACAAACTTATTAGACGACTAAAGGAAAGGGTTGAATATGAAGAAACTCGAGCTCGCGAAAGGGCGAGGGAAGAAAGGGAACGAGAACGTGATAATGGTCGCAGTGACAGAAGGAGCTATGATACTCGTAGTTATGAACGGCCAGTTCTGGATTATTAGAATAAAATCAAAACTGTAATAATATATTAGTGTATTTATATCATCTCTATATATAGCTTTTCACGTTTATTTCCCTTTAAAAAAGTATGTTTGCATTTGCAGGTTCTCGGTATTCTTCAATTTCCGTGCCCTCAAATAATTTGGCGTAACAACCAGAGGATTTAAGGCCATAATGATCGTAGGGCTTTGAATCACTAAGTACGAAGGCACAACGGAAACAAAATTTTGTCTTGCAAATTGTACAGACCATTTTGTTACAGCCGGATTCGCGAGCAATCGGTGTTTCACAGTATGGGCAAGGTTTAACTTGCTGTTCAATCATATATTGTTCAAATAACTCATCCAATTCAATTTGACTTAGTACTCGTTGCAGATTCATCTTGCCATACTTGACCTCAAATTCCTTACGTTCGAAACCCTCAGCTTCTTGATAAGATAAAGCGATCTCTCTTGTCAATGATCCCGTGGAGCATTCTGTATATTTCCCATGCCAAGAGTGTTTACAATCAACGCAAAATGCAAATTTACAGTCTTGACAAATGGCCATTAAACTGTCGGCATCGTGAGAAATTAATGCCTGGCACGAACTTCTCGGACAAATCAATGTGTTAGGATTTGATTCAAGAATTTTTTGACGTCTAAGTTTAGAAAGACGTTCAAACAAATCCGAGCCTACCAAACTTTTGACTTCTTGATCAGATAACTCTGGTGGTTGACTTTGTTTTGTTCTAGCACAACCTGGTTCTGGGCAAGCAACATGGTTCACGTAGCCTTGTTCAATACATGCACAAAAGTATTCTTTTAGACAATCTGTACAAAACACATGACCACATTCCAGGAGCTGTGTACAGTTGCTTCCGCGTTTTATATTACGACAGATTTCGCACGTAAAGGTTTGATTTTCAAATATTTTCTTAGTTGCCGTTTCATCAAATTGTAGAAACAAATCTTTTAAGAAGTACTGATCTTCATTAAAAACAAGTGGCGTCTTCATTCCAAATAGAATCTCGATGTCTTGATTAAGTTGATCAATAGCCATAAATAATACTGGACCCGAATCCTTGCACCATTGATTTCGTAGCATTCTAGTGGTTTTCTTTAGAACAACTTGCGGCAGCCAGTTCGACCATAACCTGAACTCAGGGTGTGCTTTTGCAGGATAATCTGTAGGTAATTCAAACTCTAGTGTTATAGGCAAAAAGTGCGAGATAGTATAAATTTCGTTGTTGGTGTTTTGTTCATTATTATTATTTTTTGCGTCACTGGCAGAATTAGTTTCTTGCTTGCTATAGTTTTTAGATTTATGAAACAGAGCGGTAGCAGGTTCTAATGGTATTACTGTAATCTGGTAAGTACCTTTGACTCTTTTAGTCATTAAATCATAAGAGATTGATATTTCGGGATAGATTGATGTCAAAGTTTCCAGCTCTTCTACCTGCTCTTCGGGCACATTCATTGCACTCATATCAGCTAAAGAGAGCTCCATTAGGAAAATATGATACTTTTCACATACAAAAATATGTTGAAACGAGCAAATGCATTAAATATCAAAAACCAAGGCTTCTTTCAAAGGGCCATGATTCATTTCCTATGAAAAATTATAGTAAAATGTATCAAGAAATGCCTCCCATAAAATTGGGAGTTTCTACGACTGTTAGTGTCAAGATAACAGATATGTATGGGACGGTCAATAAGAATAATAAATTGAAAGGCTAGCTGGAAAAAAATAGGTATATGTTATTTTACAATATCTAATACTAATATTTTAATGATTGATTTATGAGCATCCTGGTTTCGAGTTTTATCCTATCAATCCCATTTTTGCCACCTAGGCGTTCAACAGCATTTTGCCTGGCCTCGATAACACTTTCTTGACTCCAGAACCTACCATCCTGGTCCATTCTATTTTGCCAGTAACTCAAAAACGAGTTTCTCAAGTATTCATCTTGATGAATGCTCAATTTCATAATTGAGTTACCTCTTGCTCTTAGTAAAATTTCTTTTAAATTGTCAGATAATTTGGCCACTCTTGAACCACGGTGGAAATCATCAAGAGGTTTAGTGAAAAAGAGCCCACGCATAGTGACATATAAAATACCAGCAAACACAATATTGGCTAATAATAATATCACGCCACGTTCAAGTCTCATTCGCCAATGAAACCATACAATACTATTGATGCTCATGTTGAGTGCACTTTTATCCTCATAGCTAAAGACTCTTGCAATATCTATAATAGCCAAAGCAAGATGAGTAAATGTAGCCCATGACCTCCACTGAATCGCCCCAGGAGACACAGCACTAGATGTACTCATTCCCAAAACAAACCAGTTGATCAGGTAAGGAGCCAAAATCTTGGGAAGAGCATATAATAAAAAGGTTTGAGGGACCATTGATTGACAAAAAATACAGTTTTGAAAGGTATCAGTACCATACTTTATATACAATAGCTTACCAGCACCACTACTGAGTAGATTTATCATTCTTTCGTTGCCAGTATCACTAAATCCTTGTGAAGTGGAGGACCCTTCGTATTTAAGCAATCGCTGCTTTATTACACTGACCTCAGTTTGTAGACGAGACCCAGTAACTTTGAACACATTTAGCTCTTGTGTAAATAAAGGATACACAACTTGAAGCACTGATGTTGCTATTAGTGCAATAAGAGCTAGGTAGCCCAAATAGGATATTTCATAATGTGTTCTCTCTTTTTGAGTTTTATTAGTACGGCGAATGAACGCTATTATTTTAGAGGAATTCAGGTATATTAGAGGTACTGCAATAGGAACGATTGATCCTTTTAAACTTTGAAGAATCAGAGGAATCGCTCTAAGCGCTTCCATAGTTATATGTGTTTTGAATTTCTGGGTAATGAAATCCAGATGAGTTTGTTAATTTTATGAGTGCCATAGATATTTTGAATATACCTGGATGTGCTGTAGGTATTTCTGTGGGTTAGGGTATGTCACCTAATCCGGAAAATCATATCAAACAATATTCATGAACCGATCGAGTATCAGCATGGCCTGCCCTTCTTTTTCACTTTGTGTGTGGCGTTCCTGTTATTACCTCCATAAATTCTGTTATTGTTAGTGTATAAGGTGGTGACTCAATTAACGTTAGACTTACCTCCTTGTAAGCTCCCCGAGAAGATACACTCTGTCATTCTAGGGATAATAGTTGCACAACGTGAAATATAACTAGCTGGTAGCAAAAGTATCTATTTTCAATTTATTTATTTAAAACACGATTATTAGTGATTACAGAGCTTAAAAACTTTACTCTTCGCCGGCGCACATTCTTCGAGGGGACAACCAGAAACGTGCTATAAAATCGGGCAATCCAGGGTCATGCTGGCATAGCCAATGCTTCAGATGCTTTTATCATCTGCCGGGAAACTTTTCATGTCTAGATCATCGGCGGAACTATTATGAGAATTCTCTTTGAATGCGAATATGTTCAACATTTTTGTCTTTTGATTCATACAATTAGCGAGTAGTTTTCTATATAAGTTCTTCAGGAACACAACTGTTCAGCTGTACATAGCGCTTCCTTGTTAACTAATCCTTGAACATTTTTAATATTTTCCAGCCTCAACAAAGACCTCATCCATATTTTGACGATATTCAGTTTTTTTGAACCAAAAGGTTCATTTTAGTGATTCTAATTCTAAAGTAAAAGCGGCACTCTGTGTTTGCTTTTTTATCAAAAGCAAATTATTGCCAGCATATTCGAATCTCAACCCGCTATATATCCAAGAACTCTGAATTGTCATAGGGGGTTCAGGTGAGACTATCAAGCTTCGGAAACCGGTTCTTCCAAGTTGGAGTTTCTTGAGCAGAAAGAAATTTTTTTGAATTTTTTGGTTTTGACACCTTTACTTTTGGGAAAATCCATTTTTGTTACAATCGGCCATGAAAATAATGTGTTTGTTTTTTGAAGAACTTTTTTGGCTCCTTATTTCAATGAGGCTGAATATACCTAAATGATGTTTCCCCGACTGTGAGTTTTCTAATATATTTTCCATGAAAAATATGATAACGACTTAGCAAAAAGCACCCATGATGGGAGTCGAACCCACAATCTTCAGATTAGAAGTCTAACGCCTTAACCATTGGGCTACACGGGCAGAAGCTTCCTTGCCAGGGGTCGAACCTGGAATCTTTCGGTAGTGACTATTAACACACGCTGAACGTACGCTTCTGAGACAGAAATCGTAGCCGAACGCCTTGCCATTGGGCCACAAGGAATAAGCTTTCTCTTTTTCGGATCATGAATATCCAACGTTACAATCAAGTATTGAAGGACTACTTGTAACTAGAAGTTACATTTTTGGGCTTATTTTCCTATAAAAATTTATTCTAACCCATAAAACTTTGAGTCTTAGTCCTCTCTCTCTTGAATTTTAAAGCCGTGGTCATTGCTTGTTTTTTTTCCCTTGATTTAGTCCTGAAAATTAATTGTTGGAGGTAGAGGGCATACTCTATTGTAGAAGAATTGGTCAGTTGTGTTATTTCTAGTAGTGATCAATTTTCATTTACTCTTTTAGATATACTTAAAAATAATAAAAGAAATTGAAAGCATCGCAAAGAGTAAATGTAAATAACGGATATATCGTATTGATTTAAAGGAAAATTCCGAAATTCTAAGATTTTTAAAAATGGTGGCCAAAATATAAGAAAAGCAAATTTGGTTAGGCGTATTTCTAATTATATAGCTTATTATTGTGCTATAAAAAGTTGTTTTGAATAACAATATAAAATCCTTGCTAATATAAAGCAGTGATTTATTAGAACTCTAAGTTAAATTGAGTTTATTTCTGTGCCTTTATAAAAAAAATGATGAGTAGTTACTCATCAGCAATAGAAATGAAATTCATGATATAGTTAACAGTTTTTACCTAAAACAGAAAAAAGCGCCAGTGGTTTAGTGGTAAAATTCACCGTTGCCATCGGTGAGCCCCCGGTTCGATTCCGGGCTGGCGCAGCTTACATTTCTTCCGAAATAGTTTAGTGGCTAGAATTTGCGCCTGTCAGATAAATATCAGCTCGCGTGGGACCGGGGTTCAATTCCCCGTTTCGGAGATAATTTTTCTTCTTCTAAAAAAACGGATTACTACTCTTTTTATCTGTAACTAGTCGGATTTTTTTTTCAGTATATATATATATCAGTACTTGAAATCAGCTTCGAAGTTAATCCAAGAAAATCCCCAAATGAATGACTCCTAAGAACTAAATCATTTGTTAAACCCGTGTTTTTAAGCCACGGCTCGATTGGATCTTTTCTCAATCACTTGATCTCTTGTTGTCTTGGGAAAACCTATTTCAATTCTCCTCATTGATGAATTTACACTTGGGTCACTTTTTTGTTTGTATATGTAACTATCGTTCTCATCAACTAATCAATAATCTGCGGTTTTAGCTCAGTTGGGAGAGCGTCAGACTGAAGTTTAAACTTCGGTCCAGTATATCTGAAGGTCCAGTGTTCGATCCACTGAAACCGCATTAAAGTTTTTTGGATTTGATTTTTTATCATTCGAATACAATGGAGAAAACGCTGTGTTGAATATGAATATCTCCCCCAGCTCAAGACGATTGCTTTTGAAACGGTTCTGTCTGGATAATTGGAATATACTCATTATAAATATTTTTTTATTGAGGGGGGGAGGGATTTCTAGCTTGATCGTGTTATATAGCAAAGAGATAGTTTTTTATTTGGTATTATTAACTATATTTTAAAATATTTTTATTAAAAAGACTATATAGTTGAGTGACTAGAATATATCTTTTTAGATATCGGAAATATCATCTTCCTCCATACTATCATCATCATCGCTATCATCCCAGCTATCGCCACTGTTATCTTCTTCATCATCATCAACGGTGGCAGATATTTCATGGTTAGGCAAAACTTCGAGACCCTTTTCACCCTTGACAACCTTGACGGTTTCCTTGTCCAAAACTTGTCCCTTGAGAATGAGTACGGCAAGCTTGTTGAGAACTTCTGCTTGGATAAGACGGTTGAGTGGACGAGCACCCAAGTCACGCGAGTAACCATGTTCACACAGGTAGTCGAGCGCATCTTCCGAGATATCTAGTTCTAAGTTACGGTCGGTGTCGGCAAAACGTTTCACGATTTCACGGATACGAATTTGGATGATCTGTCTGATATTCTTCTTGGAGAGACGGTTAAAAATCACCATGGATGAGATACGGTTGAGGAATTCGGGTCTAAAGTGGGACTTTACTGATTCCATAACTAAATCGCGAGTAACGGGATCAACCTTGGTATGAGTGGAGCGGTTAATAAACTCGGCACCAAGGTTGGATGTCATAATGAAGATACAATTGGCGCAGTTGACTAATTTACCTTGGCTGCTAGTAACACGACCATCATCCAAAATTTGTAAGAGAATAGTCAAGACTTCAGGTGCGGCCTTTTCAACTTCATCGAATAAAACAACCGAGTAAGGTTTACGCAGGATGGCGTTGGTTAAAATACCACCTTCTTCGTAACCGACATAACCGGGAGCGGCACCCAACAACTTACTGGCCGACCATTTGTCGTTTAATTCAGAACAGTCAATTCTGACAACAGCCTTGTCATCGGCAAATAGGAATGAAGCTAGCTTCTTTGCCAGTTCGGTCTTACCTGAGCCAGAAAGACCTAAGAACATGAACGAGGCGGGCGCATTGGGGTTGGCTAGACCCGAACGAGAGAGTCGAATGGCGTTAGACACGGCCTTAATAGCTTCACTTTGACCCACGACTTGCTTGGAAAGCGACTTCTCCATGTGAATTAACTTGGAGTTTTCAGACTGGGTTAACTTGGAAACAGGGATACCAGTAAGACGAGCGGCGGTTTCAGATACTTGGTCGGCGGTGACCAAATCCTGGATCATGGCATCGGGGTTTTCACCCTTTTGCTCTGCCTCGGCTTCAACCTCCTTGATCTTACTACGAAGGTCAGGGATGGCAAAGTAACGCAAATCGGCAGCGGCAGCCGTATCGCGGCGACGTTCAGCGTCTTGGGCCTTGACCTCCAGCTCTTCCAATTTCTTCTTGAGGTTGTTGAGCTCGACATGACCTTGGGTTTCTTCTTCATAACGTTGTAGGAGGGGGGTAAGCTCTTCTTCGATGTTGGCAGCGCGTTGGCGGGCAGCCTGCAAACGTTCTGTGGTGGAAGAATCCGAGCCGGCATCACGTTCGAGAGCCTTGATTTCAATCATGAGCAGTTGGCGTTCACGCTCGAGTCGATCCAAAGCTTCGGGTTTAGAGTCACGGGCCACGGCAACAGCGGCAGCTGTTTCATCGATAAGATCAACGGCTGAATCGGGAAGTTTACGGTAGGTCAGGTAGCGGGAAGCCAGCTGGGCTGCAGTAACCAGAGCACTATCGAGAATACGCACACCGTGGTGAATTTCATATTTGCTCTGTAAACCACGGAGAATGGCTACGGTTTCGCGGACCGTGGGTTCACGGACGTCAATTTTTTGGAAACGACGTTCAAAGGCACCGTCCTTTTCAATGTACTTGCTGTATTCGTTTACAGTAGTGGCACCGATACAGTGGAGGGAGCCTCTGGCCAGCATAGGCTTCAACAGATTGGCAGCATCGGACTTACCGTCACCCATGAGCATATGAATTTCATCGATAAAGAGTACAATCATGTGCTTGGTGGATTTCTCAATTTCATTGAGTACACCCTTGATACGTTCCTCAAAGTCACCTTGGTACTTTGCACCTGCCTTTAGAGCCCCCAAGTCGAGTGAGTATAGTCGGCAATTGGATAAAACGTTGGGGACGTCATGGTCAATGATACGTTGCGCCACGCCTTCGACGATGGAGGTCTTACCTACACCGGGATCACCAATTAAACAAGGGTTTGATTTGGTACGGCGGGCCAGGACACGAATACAACGGCGGATTTCCTCCTCACGGCCGATTACGGGGTCAATCTTACCCTCGCGGGCCATGGCAGTCATGTCAATGGCGTACTTGGTTAAGAATTCAAATTCGGAGGAGGTATCGGCGGAACGAGAGTCGATACGTTGGGCACCGCGGTTGTTCACCACCTGGGTAGCTACCAGCTCGGGGTTCATTCCATCGGCTTCTTTGAAAATATTCTTGATGGAGCTGTCTTCCAGTAGGGCGAGCAGTATATGGTCTTGGGCGATGAAGCTGTCTTTTTGTTGCTTCATGTGCTTTTGGGCACTGGCTAGCACCTTACCCAAGGCCGGTGAGGGTTGAGGTTCAGTTGCCGGGGATTGCATGGGCAGACGGACCAGGTGTTTGTTCATTGTGCGTTCGAGTAACTGGTAGTCCAGGCGAGCTTTCTGCACCATGTTTTTGAGATAGCTGTCTTCGCCGGTAGTATTGGAAGCTGATACCGGCGAGGCCATGGCAGCAAAGAGATGCAATGGCGTCAGTGTGACATTGGAGTTTTGTGTTGCGAGAGCGGTGGCATCTTTAATGATGGCCTCAGCGCGATCTGTAAATTGGAAATCGGACATTAGCAATTGATTTTTTTAGTATAGTGTTTAATGTTTACTGAATTGATTCTTGATGTTTGTGAAAACTAGGAAAGCACACGCGATTAAATAATCTAGCCCAATACCTCCGTGGCGTGAGTAGCAAGTTCTAGAGGGATCGACAGAGTGGTCTAGTCTAACCTATACAAGTATTATTATTTGATTATGTAATACAATACAGGTGAAAAGAGTATCTTATAGCCTGTTGGGACCCGAGAAGGCTCCAGAACGTCCGAGTTTCTCCGGACCATTCTAGACGCTTGAAGAATAAAAGGAGTGTGCGAGTGTACTGCAGAAGATTAAGGGTAGAAACAGAAAAATACAAGTTGCAAGTAATTGCTAAAACGGAAATGTGACACCTACAGTGGCAAGGTAAAGCTAGGGTTAGTCCTGTACTCCAGGTCAAGTTTTTTTCGGGGTTGTTTATTTTGGGTGACGCGGTTGATCTGCCAGTCTTTTTTTCAAGGTAAATTGATATGGTGTTGTCGGATATGGGGACGGGTTACAACAGGTGTGGTTAGAGTTGAGCTTGGTATATGGGCAGAAAGCTATAATAGATGGATAATGGTTGGATAATAGATAATATAGAAACAAGACCACGTCAAACACTGGAGCCAAACACTGGAGCCAAACACTGGAGGACTGTGAACCCAATTAACGTGTTTTCCGAGAATGTGGTACCTCAATTTTCCCCTACTTTTGTCTGCGGCCATATCCACTGGAAAGCACGATTTCCCGTCCGATCAATCATAGTTAAGCCAGTGAGAGCCTCTATAAGTACTACGGTGGGAGACCACGTGGGAACATAAGGTGCTGCAGTCTTTTTTCCTTCTTTTTTCCTTCTTTTTTTCTTCTTTTTTTCTTCTTTTTTCCTTCTTTTTTGTCTAACCCTATAGAGCGAGCTATAGAGCGAGCGAGTCATTCATTACACAACTGCGGTGGGAGACTACAGACGTATTTTTTTCTTTTCCAGGGCCAATGCACGTGAGACTTGACCTAACCGATAAAGTGAGCGTGAACGATAGGAGGTTAGATAAGCGGATTTAGACCCTACAGGAGACTTGACAAAGGGCGTAGGATGCACGCACGAGAAGCGATGAGCTTAATGGCAAGGGCGGCAAGGGCGGCAACGGTATTTTCGGGCGGGGATTCTTTTTGCATTGACACCGTAGAGACAGGACAGAGACCGGACAGAAACAGAACAGAGACAGGATAAAGACAACAACACACATCAGAAACCTCAGAAACCTCAGAAACATCAGAAACATCTCAGAGTCTTGTGAGACGGTCAGTCGAGATTAAAGCGACCAAAGGCCCAACGCTTTGTCCTGACTGAAAACAGCCGCCGAGGGGCAATTTTTGGCGGACCACTTTTTCAACGGGGCAGTTTGTAACGGGACCAGACCGAACCCACCGCGGTCCATCGCTAGGTCCTGCCGTTCTTTCGTTTTCGCCGCAGACCCGCCAGACCGTTTAGGGTCGCAAGGATCACTTGGGAAAGGGTCTGCGTCATGGCCGACGCAGGTCGGGATACCGCGTAATGCAGGTCTGACCATTATGGATGTCTTTCGCGAGTCGGATAGCCACTCGGTGTTGAGAGCGCAGTGCGACATTATAAGTTCTTATGACTCTTTTCCCTCTAAAAGCTAGACATCTAGCGCCTGGGGTCTTGGATTCAGGCCGTTTTTTAATAGTAATAATAGTAGTAATAATAATAGTAGTAATAATAATAGTAGTAATAATAATAGTAGTAATAATAATAATAATAATAATTGCCGTTCAGGTCGTTGCGTGTCCCAAGTTACTAATATATGCCGCGCCATTTCGCACGTCTCGCTAATATATATATATATCGCCTGTCCCCTCCCCCCCAAAAAAGGGCGCCGCGCGGCGGGGCCGCATCACACGCGCAACGGTGTGGCTGAGTCAGCAGAGTACATGAAACTTCTCTGCATGGAACCAAAACGGACTATCGATATCGGGCTCTGCATGGACACCCTTTATTAATTCTGGTGATTTCTCGATTTCCGTCATTTTTCTCTTTTGCAAACTTCTTTTCTTCCTCTTGTCCAGCCCTATCGCCATCCTGCCCCGTCCTCATCATGATCATGTCCTACAATAACTACCGGCCTCTACCGGCGCCCACGCCCTATGGCCGTGCCAGCCCCGGGCGCGCCGGCTCGCCTTTGGGCTACGGGCTCGGCCTGGCCCCGAACGCCTGGGCTAACAGTGTCTCGGCTGCCCCCTGGGGGGGACCCAGCACCTTGTACGCCCCCGCCCACACGCTACCGCACTCCCACCCGCACCCCGCAACCTCTGGCTACCCGTCGCCCCTCTACCCAGCGCCCATGACCCCCTACTACGGCTACAGCGCTCCTCGCCAGTACCCCGAGGTCGCCGCCAGCTATTCGCTCCCCAGCCCCTACTACGCCGCCGCCGCCTACGCGCCCGCGCTGCCGTCCGTCGAGAGCAAGCCCGTCCTGCCGCCGATTTCCGCCATGTTGCGACTCAACGAGACGCCAACTCCGTCCTACACACCCGCCGTCGACTCTGGCTTTTCCACGCGGCAGCCGGTACCTGGACTCACCCCGGCCAATCCCATGACCCCGCCCAGCGCAACCTCCCGAGTCGCGACCTCGCCGCTAGTATCGCCCCTCGAGAGCGGGCCCGACTCGCCCAGTATGATGAAGAGCGTACCGGTACACCTCCCGGCGTCGCCAGGGCCCATGGCTGGCGGTGCGTCGCCCAAGAAGCGGTACCCGTGCTTTTGCGGGCGCACATTCTCGACGTCGGGCCATCTAACGCGGCACGCTCGCATCCACACTGGCGAAAAGAACCACATTTGTCCGTTTGACAATTGCGAGGCACGGTTTTCGCGGCATGACAATTGTATGCAACACTATCGCACACACCTGACCGAGGCGGGTGCTGTCCGGGCCAAACGACGAAGAACCCTAAAGGTAATAGGCGAGAGCAAGACGGCGACGGTAGATGAGGCGCCTGCTAAAAAGACGATGCGAACGGAATGAGTTTGTTTATGAATGATGGTTTTATACGAGATTACAATTACAATATCTCTACACTATACTGTATAAATGTTGGATACAAACGTTGCTATATAAGTTGAATACACACGTTGATATATATATGTATAGCCGTATAGCCCGCGCGGCTATATTATCTGTACAGGTGAAGAGGGCACGGCATATGAGCCGGAATGGCTTTTTCAAGACAGTGTGCAGGGGATCGAGTCTACGAGTCTACGAGTATTATAGTACGACGTCCGGAAACACGGTGATTAAACTCTCTTTATTTTTTTTTTGTTTTTTTTTTTTTTCATTCTACTTTGGCTAGACACATGCGTGATTGCGTGCGGGGAATAGGGACAACGCCTTCCGGCAGAGTGTCTGACTAAGGAAGATCGACGCCACACATGGGTAAATACCGGATCGATATCAGTCATGAGTGAAGAATGGCACTGGAGTGGTTTGACGTATTTTTAGTAAAGACTCAAAACCAGAAAAAAACGAAAAAACGAACAAAAACGAACAAAAACGAAAAAACAAAAAAGGTGGGCCCATGACATAGACACCGTTGCCCCAACAACCCCAACCCCAACCCCAACCCACCACAAAAACCTAACCCGCTTCTCCCAGCCGGCGCCGCGGGCCATGGCTGTCACCAATCAAACGGCGTGCCGGCGCACAAGGTGGCTGACTAAGCGCTCGCTGAAGGATGGCATCGCCATCGCCTGCCCATCGGCCGTGATTTTGGTTTCGGCGTACGGCGCAAATGGTCGGATTTTGGGTCATTGGGCCATTGGGCCCATTGGGTCATTGAGCAATTCTTGGGGGTGCGCGGTTAGTCAGAGCTAGCTCATACGGTGGCAGACAACCCAGACTATCGGCCTATCCATGTGTGTTGTATCCATGTATCTTCATGTAGAGCCAGCCTATAAACGCAGCACTTGACTAAACTCGGTGAGACCGGACGTCGAGAAATAGTGGCGTAGGTTGCTGACGGGGCCTTGAAAAATCGAATCGCGGTCAGGGTCCGATCAAACCTCAATGGCTGGCGAGAATCCGCCCGGATCAAGATACAAGTCCAGCCGCCGTGGACGAGTCCCAAATAAAGACGGGAATCTCTACATACAAGTGAAATAATAAAAGTAAAAGTGAAAAGAAACGTAGGAATAAAAATAAAAAAGCACGAATCTCGGCCTCGCTACAATGGCTCAAGTCCCCAAGGAAAGCCCACAATGTATATGAAAAAAAAAATGTAAATAAAAAAGACTAGAATAAAATAGAATAAAAAAAAAATAAAAATAAAAAAAAAAAAAGACTTGGATAAACAAAAAAGACCTGAATAAAAAAATAAAACACATTCTTTCCATATTGTCCTATTTGCTGAACTCAAAATACCAATCTGAGTCACCGATGACGCCTAAACGCTATTAGACCAAACGCCGGAAAAGCAGCCGTTTAGTATGATGAGTCTGCATGTCCCAAGGGTTTATATACTAATGGCCATCCACCAGATCTCGAGATCGACCTTTATCTTATCAAACGATATATATATTATTTTTTTTTCCCCATTTTTGTCCCCTATTCAATCCGGTCCTTCTTGAGTTTTTCTCTGTCTACTGGTTCCCCGGTTATCGCTGGTTTTCTTTGGTTTTTCTCGTCCGTTGTTCTTTTTTTCTTTTTCTTTTCTCCTGTGTTTTGTATCTGTTTTCTGTTTTCTCTGGTTCTATCGTCCTTGTCCTTGTTCTTATCCTAATTTCTCGCCCGCGCCCGGTCCCTGTATTTATGCCTATTTATTTTCATCATGCTCTCATCAACATCGGCAATCCCTGCTAACACCACCGCCACGTCGGCCTCCTCCGCTTCGCCGTCAACATCGCCGGCCTCCTCCGCGACCGCTCCCTCGACGGCCCCCATCCCCGTCCCCGGCTACAAACTACACAAGTCTCGCCACGACGACAATGCAACGTCTCTGCCGAGCTCAAACTATCTCCCCCGGTCTGATTCCGGCGCCTCCATCGGAACCCTCACCAACAACATTCAGCACGTTCACCTACAAACCCTCTCCCCCACCTCCTCCTCCGCCTCCACCACCACCCCAGACAAGACTCCCGAAACCTACTTTGACCCCAGCGCCCCCGAGCCCGGTCAATCCACTTCCTCATCCCGCAAACGTGCCCGGCCCCACAAGTATGTGCTTGATTTGGTTTTGGCTCTCCAGTGATTAAAGACTCATTCTGGCCCGTGCGGCGTTCATCTCTGAACCGCGCTTACTCGGGCCGTGACCCTCGTAGTCATTTTGGGACCATGACTAATATTTTTACCGCTTTCATACTAACATTTTGTGCTTTTCTTCCACATTTTTATACAGAACCCCGACTTCCTGGGACCCCCATGATGATCTTGTGCTACGCCATCTAAAAGAACAGCTCAAACTCGGATGGAAAGAAATCGCTTCCTACTTTCCCAACCGTACCCCGAACGCCTGCCAGTTCCGCTGGCGACGGCTCATGAGCGGAAACCTCAGAACCGCTCAACCTCTGGCCGAATGGGTCGTGGAAAATGCAAACAACCCAAACACAAACCCCAATAGCTCTCCCTTGCCGTTTGCCAGTACCACTACACTACCCGCCGAGTCCGAACCCCTGCTGTCGCCCGAACAGGGCTTCAATTTCAGCTTTGGATACCCTCCCCCAATACGTCCCCAGCCCTTTGGTGCCCCGCCCAGCTACCACCGCTACTCGGCACCCAACATTTCCCAGTTGAATCCCCATTATGGAGTAAGCACTAGCGTCTCCTCTAACGCTAGCAGCAGCTATCTGCCCTCCCTGTCTCGAGACAGCACCGTCCCAGGCTTTAACTCAGCCTATATCCAAAACTACCCCACCCTGTTCACCTCGTCAGTATCACCCACCACCACATCTACCCCACGGGCAACATCGGCCGAAGCCTCTCCGCCTCCCGCCAAATCCCCCAAATCGCCTGAACTGCCTCTAGTAGACCCTCTGATGACCGCCCCCATAACCACAACGGCAAACACCCCCACGCCGAAACCCTCCGCCAAGGCAGCGACAAAACATTGGACCCCCGAAGAGGATGAACTGCTAAAGTCGCGCAAGGACCTCCGGTTCGAGGAGTTGTCGGTATTGATGCCCCAAAGGGCCGAAACCGAAATTGTATCCCGTATGAGTTTGCTGCAATCAGCTACGCGGCCCCATATCCTCGAACCTACTTTATTTAATCACCCCAAACCTCACAGCAGCCCCTATCCGCCCGCCCCGCTCCACCGCAGCCTTTCAGCATCAGCCACTTCCTCATCAGCATTATCGTTTGGATCGCCAGGGCTTAACAAACTCCAACTCCCGCCTCTCAATACCCCACCACCCTCCGATCAGAGCTTTCATCGAAGAGAGATTTATAATCTGTCAAATAACGCAACGTCCAATCCCCATTCGGGCATCTCATCGGGCCTAGCCTTTAGACATCACAGTATCTCTGGAAACCCTCCCATTGCCAAAAGCCTATTGAGCGGATCAATTGGTTCCTTGGATAGCTTGCCCACCACTGCCGCGACGCCCGCTTCCCCGAGAGCAAATATATTGACAATGCCAATGTCCAATTTAACGTCAACCTCAGCACCCACGTCAATGGGCCAATCTTCGTCATTATCCTTGTCAACTACATTTGACCACAAGAAGAACTCTGTCTCTTCCATCTCCTCCAGTGGGTCCCTTGATGAAAACAGTACCCCCGATCCCCTACTACTGGGCTATGGCGCCTCTCCCAACTATAATAATTACTCAAGTACGGGTAGTTATGGCAGCTATACACCTAGCTCGGCTAGTGGACCTGCCACATGGTCTCAACGCCAACCGGTGCCATCGCTATTTATGCGGTATAATAGCTTAATGGGCCAGCCCCTACCGTCGCAATCATCACAGCCCCAGTTGTATCAATCACAATCGACTTTAACGAATAAGGAACTGCCTGTGGGTTCGGCAAGAGAAGGTAAAAAACCAGCTTTGGTAAAATTACCTCCCATGACAATGGGGTCCGTAGCGTATGATGATCGAAATTCCGCGGGCCAAGCCCAGACCGCTCACGGCGAGTTTGTAGGCGCCGGCGGTAGCCGGATCATGAACTAAATCAGCAATACCAGTCGAAACCGACTCGTCGAGCTTATAATCAATAATGGGTCTAGCTGGCAACACTTCATTGCTAGTATTTTGAAAAGATAGCTTCTAAAAGTACCTAAAATAAAAAGTTTAGAATAAAATTGATGACAGTTTAGAAAAATAAACAACACTTGTACATTGATAAACAATACTTTTAAATGCACCATCTGATTTTGCGCCTACCTAAAATGAATTAATGCCTAATATACATCCTGTATAGCAGGCTTTCCTGGATAATGTGTTTTATAAACATTGAAACCAGATCCAAAGTCGCTGTTGTAATACACATTTCGGATGGGACCGTCGCTGCCTCGGTCCATGAACTGGGGGGAACCTGCCGCACTAACCGCGCGCCTTGGTATGCACCCCGGATTGTTAAATAACCACCAAATGTCGCATTTCTCTCCTTCATATATATATATATATCACCGTTTTTCTTGTTCAACATCAACAAAAAGTGGATATTTATATCATTTTTTTCTCTTTTTATTCCCTAAATTTTTTTATATCAAGTTTCTGTTGACCTTTTCCTCTGCGCCCTAATAAATATACGCCCTGATTGTGCAATGACTACCTTAAACCCAACAGAGTATCTCCAGACCTCCCCCTGGAAACCCGCGATCTTCAAGGACCGCGTAGCCTTTGTCACGGGCGGTGCTGGCACTATATGCCGTGTCCAGGTCGAGGCCCTGGTTATTCTTGGGTGCCATGCCGTCATTATCGGCCGCAATGAAGCCAAGACCCTTCAAGCAGCAACTGAGATCCAGCTCCTCAACCCCGACGTCAAGGTCCTGGGAATTGGTAACATTGACGTGCGTGAAATCGCCGACTTGCAAAAGGCTGTCAAGTTGACCGTCGAAACGCTCGGAAAAATCGACTATGTGATTGCCGGCGCCGCTGGCAACTTTTTAGCCGACTTCAACCATCTCAGTTCCAATGCTTTCAAAACTGTGGTAGATATTGATCTCTTGGGAGCCTTCAATACCACCAAGGCCTGCTACGACCAATTAGTAAAAAGCAATGTCGGTAGTATTATTTACGTCTCGGCCACCTTGCATTATTACGGTATTCCATTTCAGGCCCACGTATCTGCCGCAAAAGCCGGTATTGATGCTCTTTCAGCAGCTATGGCCGTCGAGCTGGGCCCCATGGGCGTCAGAAGTAACGTCATTGCACCTGGAGGTATCGAGGCCACCGAAGGTTTAAGTCGGCTGTTACCCAAGGAAAATATCGACCAGGCTAGAAAAAGAGTCCCATTAGGTCGGTTTGGTAAAACCAGAGATATTGCAGATGCCACTGTATGGTTGTTTTCGCAAGCAGCTAGTTATGTTAGTGGTACCGTGGTAGTCGTGGATGGTGCAGGATGGCATACGGGGAATAGTATCGCAGCAAGTGGGGACACATCGATATATCCTGATATGTTGGTCAAACGACTCAAGGAAAAGTCTAAGATTTAGACCATATCGAGTTAAAAAGCGTTGTCTACCGAATTGTGCCTTCAATCATTTCCATCACCCTCAAAACCGGCTCTTTGTTTGGGCAAATATAGTCTATTTATTTATTCAAATGGTAAAATAAGAATAAAAAAACAAAAACAGTAAAACAACGATTTTAATCAATAAGTATAATTTTGTCCATAGGCTTGAAATCAAATAGTCTTCAGAAAAGATCAATGCCTAATAATAGTTATGCCTATATAATAAAAAGAGGGCCCACGATCGCTCAATAGGAGAAACCTGGCACTTACTAGATTTTGTCAACTGTACAAAAACTTATGAGCTTCAACACTAATAATTTTGAAAATATTCAATTTTAACGGTTTCTCGAGACTACCTTCTAAAGGTCTTCGATAGAGTGTTCGTATAACAATCCAAGCTCAAGTGTTTCTTTCTTCACATAAATTAACAGGAACTAATCTATAACAAATATTTATTTATGTATAAAAATGACACAACTAAAAAATACATAAACAAAAAAGTTTAACAAAGAACAAAGAATTACAAAGGGAAAAATTTAACAATCAATAAAGAAAAAATAAAAAACAAAGAATCATAAAGGCAAAAACAAAACAAAACATATAAATTTCTTTTAAAAAATCCCAAAAGGAATAAGAGAAAATAAGGAAGCAAAAAAAAAACATACATCAAGACTCATTTCATTTCATTTCATTAACACGAAGACGGTAATTACGAAGACGCAAAATTATCATCATCACCATTACCATCAGTCGTTTTTTTTTCATCAAAAGACGCATCATTCCGGTCATTGTCATTATTAGCATCAATCCGGTCATTGTTGTCATTAGCATTAGTCATGGTAGAACCGCCAGCACGACTACCGGACGGAGGGTTCATAAGCCCGTCATTATTTATGGTAGTAGTATCTGTGGCGGGGTTGATGGAGGAGGAGTCAGTAGAGATATACATTGAAGGCACGGGGGCGGTATTTTCATCTTGTGAAAGACGTAAATTGCCCGCCAATGTCTCCAATGATTCCATATTATTAGTGGGGATAATACCCCGAGGTTGGTAATAACTGTTATTATTGTTGTTATTGGCACGATGCTGGAGTAAATTAGAGGGTGTCATGGGTTCTGAAGCATAGTTGGCTTGCGAGTACCCGTTATTGTTGACACGCATATTCCCGTTACCATTACCGTTGCGCTTATTATTCTGCTTGTTATTACCACTAGTATTGCTGTTGGTGCTACTATTACTTTTATACTGTTGATACATATAATTTGGCTGAGGTTGTAATTGGGATTGGGTTTGCGATAATCCACTTAAATTGAATCCATGAGGAGGAGCATTGTTATGGCTATTGTTTCCATTGCAGTCATATTGCTGTTGCTGAGGTTGAGACGAAGGCAATGGTTGTTGAACTGGCTGTTGTTGTTGCTGTCTAACAACCACAATAGCACCATTCTCCTGAACATTAATGCCTAATCCCAATTGTTGCGATAATGCCATGACAATACGACGCTGGTGGAGGGCCATAGTGTTGGAGTAAACAAGCTCTGAACGGGACTTGTCATCACGGAAGAGCAAAAGTTGCGAGTAGAAATCTAAAGTTTCCGGATTATTCAAGTCCAGCTTAGGGGTACTGGTAGCAATATTGGCATTGGAATTAGAATTATTAACACTCGAATTAGAACTAGTATTGTTGTTTGAACTAGAAGCGTTGGTGTTGATATGGTTATTATTGTTGTTGCCGTTGTTTGAATTGGGATTGTTATTGCCATTATTATTGCCACTATTGTTGTTGGAGTTATTATTAAACTTTAATCCATTGGAGGCGCTTCTATGTTGTTCCTCTAGTTGGCCCCTTCTTTCCCTCTTCTCTCGTTCAATTCTCTCTCTCTCCACAAGAGGTAGCATCTTCTTGTACTCGACTCTCAATTTTCTACCTCCAATTTCTCTTGCATTCAAGCTCTGAATCACGGCACCAGTTTCCTCCGGAGTGGTGAAATTGGCAAAAGCCAAACCCCTAAACACACCATTATCAAAATGGTAATTGAACGCATAAGGCAAGGGTAATCTTAGCGAAGTCATCACTTCCAAAAGCTGTTCCTTCTTGATGGCAAAGGGAATGTTCTTGATAACGATAGCGGTTGGAATTAGTTCTTCGTCAACGTTAGAAGCCCCCGAGACACCTGAAGATGAGCTAGTAGATAGTACAGGTGATGAAGAGATTGAATTCAAACCTTTTTGAACATTAGAGCCAAATCCTGAGGAGTTACTGTTAGGATTAGTCATCACAGAGTTGCGTGGAGAAGTCAGGTTATTGGACGCTTCCTCTTTGGTGGGCTGGGGTGTAAAAACACGATTAGTTGGACCAGGATTGGGATAACCAGAAACTCTAAGAGACTGTTGAATCGAAGATGGTCCATAAGGTTGCTGAGATTGTTGGTTTTGCGAAACCTGCGAGTGTTGTTGATTTTGAGATGTCTGTTGCTGTTGTTGAGGTTGTTGATACTCAGTCCAGGGGGAAGGCTGGAGGTGGCCTGACACAGGGGAAGTATTAACCGAAGGTACACCCGAGTTTGGTTTGGATTGGGGTAATAACGAGGGTGAGTTAACTGCCGATCCAGTAGAAGAGTTGATAGACCAAGTACCAGGAACAATCAGATTGGTATCATAGCTTGGGTTATCAAAGCTATCAAAGTGTCTTGACTGAGCTCTTCTTTGAGAAAATGATTGCGGTTGCTGTTGATGGAACTGAGCCTGCGACTGACCTTGCGATTGGCTTTGAGACTGACCCTGAGGCCGGTACTGGCTAGATAAGTGGCCCTGTTGTCCATAAGCATTGATCTGCTGCTGCTGAACTTGCTGAACATGGTGTTGCAGCTGTCGCTGTTGCTGTTGCTGATATTGCTGTTGCTGCTCATCTTGCTGTTGCTGGGCAGCGTAAAAGGCCGAAGTTATGGCCGAGGGCGTAGGGGTGCCGTTCGAGTAGGCGTAGCCGACAGGATTGGACCCACGAGAGAGAGGTCTCAAAAGGTGGGGGTTACCGGGCTGGTCTAGGCCATTAGTGGGAAAGAAGTGAGATGCGGAATTAGCCATGATAGACTACCCATAAACAAGACTAATGAATGTTAGAAAGTGTAAGGGAAGTAGACGATGAAAGTAGATTCACTTCACACAAACAAAAGTTGGGATCGCGGTCTAGTGAGAAGTATGATCAGAGTCCCAACGTAATCAAATTATCCGTTAGCAGAGCCATTCTTGAATATTCGCTGGGCCACCACGGGCCAATCAAGATTCGGCTTAAGTAAGGACCACTGAATACAATCCGAACCTCCATATAGTATATTAAGGTCTGGGAGTGATTAGTAGTATTTATCAGTATGGTATATGAGTAAATAGTAAATTGTATATTTTTGTGTTCGGCTTTCAGGTTTTTCATACTTTATAAGCAATTACGCTGAATACAGTATACTATTACTGATATATGTATATATTTGTGCCGTATTCATGACTGCTAAGCTCAGATCCTTGCCGTTAACTCACTCATGAGTTGGTTCTGTGCCTTCTCCGGCGCAGCGGTAATGAAAAATGTTTATAGTTTAGCCAAGCTATAGCGATTGAATCGCCAAGATGAATTGTGCCTAGAGAATAAGAAACAACTACAAACCTCCAAAGCCCATCGCGGTATATGTTATAGAATAATAGAATAAAGTTATATAATGAAGACTTTATCAGGCCCTTGAATACTCTCTTGATATGGAGGTATCAGTAACATACCTAAAGTTTAAAAAAGCGCTGGCTAACTCTTATTGATGGAAGTACTAACACGCTCAACCACTTAGCTATTTTCTAAATTAGGAGATTGGCTTATTTAATTGACTCAAATATATAATAAATATGCCAGGGTACATGGTATGCATTGAACATGTGGGGCCATTACCTCTACCAATTCTGTAAATCCAGAGCCTACAAGTAAAATCTAAAAGGGCTCATACTGGTAGTTAAAACATATGAATAAAGAAGAAAGTTCATTAACAAGTACTGTTTTTTCAAAGTTTGCATACTCTGGAAGCAAAAACTTGTTTGGAATTAGCTGCCTTTTGGTTTCGTCATACTCGTTCTTGTAGATAAAAATCAAGGAATTAGTTCTTAATCAATACCGGAAACCTCAGAGCAGACAAAATTACGTGACAGCTCGATATTGTTTAATTCCAAAAAATAGAACGCCTTTATCTTTTAACAATAATTTAACTTAAATCTGAAGTTTTTCTGTGAAGCCAAATTTAGAATCTTTAATAATTAGGTCACATGACTTGGGTCATTCACAATCCTGAAACTGAGCCTATATACAGAAATAAACCTTTGTTTTACTAGGTCGTCCTTTCTTAATTCTAGTCTTACCTTCGTTTAGTAGTGTTTCCCTAGAATATATGCTTGGGGGGGAAAAGATATATTTTATCTTCCGTTTGAACTCGTAAAAGACCTCAACTCCAGCAAACACAGCTGAAATCGTAATCAAGCCCGTCGACACAAAAATCACGTAAGATTCGAAAAAGACTGCAACACCTTGTGTTCCCACGTGGTCTCCCACCGTAGTACTTACGAAGGCTCTCACTGGCTTAACTATGATTGATCGGACGGGAAATCGTGCTTTCCAGTGGATATGGCCGCAGACATTTATTATAACTATAAATTACATTTATAGTCTTTTTTCATATCATCATATCAAAACCGTAAAAGCCGGCATGCTTGGTAACCTATAAAGATATGAAAAATTATTCTTTTGAAAACGAGCATGACAGATTCATCTTGTTAAATTATTCTAGATTATACAAGACGTTGGCATTGTAGGCAATGTAATATATCAAGAAAAAGTAGAGCCGAGTATTCAAAAATTACAGCATTAAATCATCTCAGTCTCCTTGATTAAGCCGCATAGTGTTTTTCCCATAGATCGAAAAAACACAATTGTGTACTTGTATGCTGGGTGATTTTAATTATATGGGAAATTGATAATTCACATTGTCTTGAAAAGACAGTTTTATCTCTATTCACACTAGCTCTTTTTTCGCTCTTCAGCCCTAATATACTCGAGTCTATTTGATTATATATGCTATTACAACTTTTTTAAATGCAAACTTTTAACCAGCTCAAATCCAAAATTATACAGACCAAAGATCCTCTTCCCGATCCCTGGGTGACACCTATACCTGGATATAGGCATGAAGAAGAGCTAAAATTGAGAAACAGGCGCCTTAGGCTAGCAGAAGTGAACCATGAACATTATTATGGCGCTGAAGATACCAAGGCGACTAGAGCTAGAATAAGAGTAAAAAGGTTTGCAAATATCGCTACCGCCGGACTTATAAAGAAGGAGAATGCACACCGTGCTTTTAAAATGCACCCTGAAACTCAAATAGAAGATATGAAAACGGAAAATATGGTTTATAAAGATATTTTCAAGAAAAATAACAGTATCCGCGCTGAAGTAACAGCTAAGCGCATTAATCAGCTCAAAACCAAGGCAAAACAAATGGCAGCTATTGATATGAAAATAATTGAAGAGGCCAAAGCAAAAGCCAAGGAGAATGCCTTAAAAAATGCCAAGGATCTTGCACAAGTCAAACTGGCGGCAAAAGAGTTAAGATCTCCCGAAAAGAAGCGTATTATAGACGAAGCTAAATCAGCCTTAAAGGCCAAAACTATGGCAGATAAGGAAGCTATCGAGCAAGTAAAAGATCGTGTACGAACAATGATTGAGAATAGACAAGTTGAAATTGCCTCTATTGAAACCCGAATGGCAATTGAAAATTCCAGGTTTAAAGAATTGACGGAACAAAAGATTCATAAATATCAACAAAAGGTTGATGAATTTATTCAATTAAGATATTATGGTCTTGAAGAACAACGATATGGTATTATACACTGGTGGCGCCATTGGGTATGGGTCTTTTTCCGCTGCTTCTTGGTACATCTTCCTGAGTTTATTTTATTTAGCCCGGTATTCTATTTGGTAGTTACCCCGTACCGCTGGTATAAGGTAGCCAAGCATTATATTATTGTGAATCACAAAAATTTGAGGCATAGTAACAAGCAACCACTTTTCTCCAAATCTACTTTGAATTAAAGTAATGATCACGTACTCTGTTCTCTAATGAAATAATTAATATTACTATCATTTCTTTTTTCTTTTTATTGTTATGCTTGGTTTGTAATTTCTAAATGTTTATGACATATATATATCAGCTTTGTAGCAACTCCATAATGCATTGTCATTTCTTTCCACTATTGATCAAGGTAATTCGCAAGTAAATTACAATATCGGTATTATAATAAAGTATATTTGTTGAGCGTTACTATCCCTCCCGCTAAGGTACACTGACTGCAAGAATATATGGCCAAAATAGCCTGTTTATTTTTTAAAAAATATACAGGATAATGACTGTGATTAGTTTAAATAACCTTCAACACATACACATCTATATATATTTATAAAACTGCTACGCGGTAAACTAGTCAAAGATTTACAACTGTGGAGATGTTGCGGCAATCGGTAATATCCGCAGCCTCATTCGGCAATCAGCAACCGCCGCGCGACTTCAGTCTATAACCGAACGTAAGTAGACAACAGAAAAGATAAGATAAGATCTTTTATCTTTATACTTTAGCCTTTTGCCGTTAGTCTTTAACCTAATTAAACTCTATTCCGCTCCCATTTATGCCAGTTTCTTTTTTTAAAAATTCCGTTCTTGAGATGATTCTTTGTAAATCCCTCGCTCACACCCCTTTTTTCGCCTAACTACTCAAAATGTCTCCCAGTTAACAAGAGTCATTTGTCTGTGTCTAATGTCGTAGGGTTGATTGGCTAGTCCTAGACTGGTGTCTACCCGCGTGTCCATCTTTACGCCGAATTTTCTTACTCAATATATGGAGATGGTTATGTGCACAAGGAACTTGCATGTATACTCATATAATATATATACTGTTTGGTTTTCCCTAGTCTCGTTTTACAAATCGAATTTAAGAATTTTTTTAGCCCATTCTTGATTTATTCTATACCACATACCCCCCCCCCTTTATATTTATTCCCCTCCTTAAAAATGCCTGCTTCCCCCATGTTTGGCCCTGACGGTATTTCCCGTGGTGGTACCCCCGTTGAAGCCTCTGAAGACGTCCGTATTCTTGGTTACGATCCCTTGATCCCTCCTGGACTTCTACAAAATCAAATTGCACCCAACGCCATTTCTCAGCACACTGTTTCCAAGGGTCGCCGTGATGCTATCAAGATCATCTCCGGTACCAGTGACAAATTACTATGTATCGTAGGTCCCTGTTCCATTCACGACCCCGAAGCTGCTTTAGTTTACGCCGCCCGTATGAAGGCCCTTGCCGATGAACTGAATGACGACTTGGTCATCATCATGAGAGCCTACCTCGAAAAGCCCCGTACAACTGTGGGTTGGAAGGGTCTTATTAATGATCCCGATGTCGACGAGTCCTTTGATATTAATAAGGGTTTAAGCGTTTCCAGAAAACTTTTCTGTGACATCACCAGCTCTGGTGTACCTATTGCCTCAGAAATGTTGGATACCATTTCCCCTCAATACCTTGCTGATCTGTTATCTTTAGGAGCTATTGGTGCCCGTACTACCGAATCGCAACTGCATAGAGAACTTGCCTCCGGTCTTTCCTTCCCTATTGGCTTCAAGAACGGTACCGATGGTGGCTTAGATGTTGCCCTTGATGCTGTTCAGGCCGCTAGCCATTCGCATCACTTCATGGGCGTCACTAAACAAGGTATTGCCGCTATTACCACCACCAAGGGTAATGAAAACTGTTTTGTTATTCTCAGAGGTGGCAAGAACGGCACCAATTACGATGAAGCCAGCGTTAAGGCTGCGAAGGCTAAACTGCCCGAAGGTGATGTCCTGTTGGTGGACTGTTCCCATGGTAACTCTAACAAGGATTACCGTAACCAACCCTTGGTATCCGCTGAAGTTGCCAGACAGGTGGCTAACGGTGAAGATAAGTTGATTGGTGTCATGATTGAAAGTAATATCAACGAGGGTAAGCAAAGTGTTGGACCTGAGGGTAAAGATGGCCTGAAATATGGTGTGTCGATTACTGATGGCTGTGTCTCTTGGGAAAAGACAGTGGATATGTTAAAAGAATTGGCCGCTGCTGTCAAAGCCAGAAGAGCTTTAAAGAACTAGTGTAGTTACAATGTATATATATTGAGTCTTTGTTAGAAAGAAAACTCACATCTAGGTGAGTGACTAACACATGAGACATATTTGCAACCAAGTTACTTTTCATTCAGGGAACTTGATATTAGCGTTTTATAAAGAAAGAAAATGTAACTAGCCTGTTACCAAAATAAACTAAAAGACATTATTTATTTAAACATTAATATTACACCCTATCCTCTTTGTGTATTCGAGTATCTATCTTTTCTTTGTAAGATCTGTACTTGTACTACCACTGGTTTCTCAATTTTGCTGGCCTACTAATCTGATATTACTGGTGTGGTAACCCTAACCTCAGATAAAATGACTAACCTTCAGCATGAAATCAATCAAATTAATAAATTAAATCCCTTCTATCAGCCTAAGCAGCCACGAACACAAACCAAAAAAAAACGAAATGACTAAAACGGTTCATATTATTGATGTTGAAAGCGGTAACCTGCGCTCAATGTGCAACGCCATCGAATGCCTTGGCTACCAACCCATTCTAATCAAAGAGGCCTCCAAAGAAGCGTTTGCTGGTATTGAAAAGCTTATCTTCCCCGGTGTGGGAAACTACGGCCATTTCCTTAAGCAGTTACAAGATCGTGGCTTTACTCAACTTATTAAAGAATATATATCTTCCGGCCGCCCCTTATTAGGCGTTTGCGTGGGTCTTCAGGCCTTTTTCTGTGGCAGTGAAGAAAGCCCCAATTTACCTGGTCTGGGTTTAGTCAATGCTACCTTGCGTAAGTTTGATGATTCTGACAAGGCTGTCCCTCATATTGGCTGGAACGATGCTATTCGTGAGGGCCAAGTTGCCAGTGGTCAAGATTATTGCGGTATCAAGCCCTACTCCAAGTACTATTTTGTCAATAGTTATGCCTGTATTTTAGACGCCGATGCATCACTCAAGACCCTAGATGGCTGGGATATCACCTACTCCCAATACGGTAACCAAAAATTTGTGTCCTCTATTTCACGTGGCAAGGTCATCGCAACTCAGTTTCACCCTGAAAAATCTGGTAAAGCTGGTCTCAATATTCTCCGATCCTTCCTTGAAGGTTGCGACCCAGTAGCTCTCACTCCTGCTGAGCTCACCACGTCACCCCGTGGTCTCACCCGTAGAGTTATTGCCTGTTTAGACGTACGTAGCAACGATTCTGGTGACTTAGTTGTTACCAAGGGTGATCAATACGACGTACGTGAAAAGGATAGTAATGGCGGCGACGGTGTACGTAACTTAGGTAAACCGGTTGAAATGGCTGAAAAGTACTATTTAGATGGTGCTGATGAAGTTACATTCTTAAATATCACATCCTTTAGAAACTGCCCTCTCAGAGATGCCCCGATGCTTGAAGTGCTGAAACAAACCTCCAAGACGGTATTTGTACCCCTGACTGTGGGTGGTGGTATTCGTGATATTGTCGATCCTGACGGAACTAAGATTCCTGCTCTTGATGTTGCTAATACCTATTTCATGTCTGGTGCTGATAAAGTCTCCATTGGATCTGACTCGGTGATTGCTGCTGAAGCCTACTACAACCGCGGACGTGTCTTAGACGGTAGTTCTCCTATGGAACAGATTTCCAAAGCTTACGGTGTACAGGCTGTCGTGGTATCAGTGGACCCAAAGCGTGTTTATGTGGCTAATCCCAGTGATACCAAACACCATACTATCAAGACTGCATTCCCTGGACCCGAAGGTCAGGAATATGTATGGTATCAGTGTACTATTTCTGGAGGTCGTGAATCACGCGATTTAGGTGTTTATGAACTTGTTCAAGCTGTGGAAGCTATGGGCTGTGGTGAAGTTCTGCTTAATTGTATCGATCGTGATGGGTCTAATGCCGGTTTTGATTTGGAATTGATTGATTTGGCTAAGAGCGCAGTTAAAATTCCCGTCATTGCCTCGTCCGGTGCTGGTAAGCCGGAACACTTTGAGCAAGTATTTAGAAAGACTAAAACCGATGCTGCTCTTGGTGCTGGTATGTTTCACCGTGGTGAGTATAAGGTTAGTGATGTTAAGAGTTATCTTCACAAGCAGGGCCTGCTAGTGAGAGATGAATAAACTCCCGCTTGATAAAAAACGGCAAATGGTGTTTAGCCGAATTTGGTTCTCTTTATGAGCTAAAATAGAACAGGTCTATGTACTCCTCAATAGAAAACTCATCTTCTTTTTTCAAATATTCAATTAAGTTTACAATATACTATTATAGAGTTTGTTTCTTTTTTTAATATGCGTATACCTCTTCGGCTTAGTCATCGACACGACACAAAGATCTGGTTTTCCCGTCGACGCGTCTACTCATTTCATTCACAACACTCCCACAAATTCGTTTGATTTTTCCCTTAATCTTACTCAATTAAATTAAATCAATAGACAGCTATGGCTATTAAACGAAACTCTGAAGCTGTTGAGGCGCCCCGCCCTTATAAGAAGTCGCGTATGGTGCTCCAGGCTTCTCCTCAAGCGCCAACCGATGTTAAAACTAAATCTCTGAAGAAGGTTCCAAAGGGCAAGGCCTCAGCCAAAGTGTCGCGTAATGCAAAAGGAGCTGCCGCTGCTGCCGTCAAGAAGACTGATAAGAAGGTTGAAAAGAAGATTGAAAAGAAGGCCGAAAAGAAGACTGAAAAGCCCAAGAGTAACGCTGAAAAAGTCAAACCTAAGGTTGAAAAGATCGGAAAGAAAGTTGAAAAGAAGGCTGACAAGAAGACTGATAAGAAGACTGATAAGAAGACTGATAAGAAGACCGATAAGAAGACTGACAAGAAGACTGACAAGAAGACTGACAAGAAGACTGATAAAAAGGCGGATAAAAAGGTTGAAAAGCCTAAAGTTAAGACTGATAAAGTTGAAAAGAAGGTTGAAAAGCCTAAGGTCATCGCCCCCAAGCCCAAGGTGGAAAAGGTGGTTAAGCCAAAGACTGAGAAGCCCAAGGTTGAAAAAGTCGTCAAGCCTAAAGTTGAAAAGGTCGTCAAGCCTGTTGTTATTCCTGTTCCCTCGCAGTTTCGTCGTCCCCGAGGCGCAGTAGATATTAATGCACCCGCTACCCGTAAGACTGAGAAACTCAACGTTTATGTCTTCGGTTCCGGAAGTATGTGTGAACTCGGCCTCGGTCCGGCTTCTAAAACCAAAGAAGTTAAGCGACCCCGTATTAACTCCCTTGTGCCCATTGAGACTGTTGGAATTGTTGATATTGCAGTTGGCGGTGCGCACACTTTATGCTTAGATCATGCTGGTAGCATTTGGTCCTGGGGTGGTAACGACCATGGCGTTTTGGGCCGTGACACTTCCAAGGCTGCTGAACAACTCAAGGATATGGACGCGGGTAGTGATAGTGAAGACGATGATGATGGAGATTTGAATGAGCTCGAGTCCACTCCAGCTAAAGTTGAAGATATCCCTGAGGGAGTTAAGTTTGTGCAAGTTACTGCTACGGATAATCTTTCAGCTGCTCTTACCGAGGACGGTGAGGTTTACACTTGGGGTACCTTCCGTAACAGTGAAGGCGTTATGGGATTCAATGAACAAACAATGGTTCAACGCTCACCCGTGAAAATGGCTGGTCTTAATCATATTGTACAATTAGCTGCTGGTAAAGATCATATGTTAGCCCTAACAACCTGGGGCGCTGTGTTTGCCTGGGGTAATGGTCAGCAATTCCAATTAGGCCGTAAGGTTCTTGAACGCTCTAAAATGCAAGGCCTTTCTCCTCGTGAATTTGGTTTGAAGCATATCAAGTTCATCGGATGTGGTGAGTTTCACGCTTTTGCCATCGACAATGACAATCGCGTCATGTCCTGGGGTCTTAATCAATTTGGTCAATGTGGTCTCTCAGAAACCATTGAAGATGGCGCCATGATCGATGGCCCTACCTATGTGGATGCTCTTGACGGTAAGAATATTACCTACATTACTGGTGGTGAACACCATTCCCTTGCTCTTAACGAAGCCGGCCAAGTCTACGTCTTTGGCCGTATCGATTCTCATGAATGTGGTATTGCCGTGAGTGATTTACCGGAATATGTCGTCAAGGATGCGGGTGGACGCGCCCGTTGTATCCCGAAGCCCACTCTTCTTACCAAGGCCGACAATGGTGACGAAGAAGACAGCGATTTACTACCCCCCTGTAAAGTCATTGCTGCTGGTTCGCATCACAATCTGGCTATCTCTAAGACTGATGGCGCAGTCTTTTCTTGGGGTTTTGGTGAATCTTACCAAGTGGGTCAAGGTCCTGATGGGGATGATGTAGCCACTCCTACCAAAATCCAGAATACTGCTACAAAGGGTGTCAACATGGTCTTTGCTGGGGCTGGTGGTCAATTCAGTGTCATCGCTGGCCTTCCTAAGGAAAATTAATTTTGTGGTTACGTCTAACAAATACATTGTGTACTTCTCTATTTCATCTTATTATCTTTAATCTTTTGCGTGTCTATTATATTTTATCTTTCTAATTATTTTTTTGTATTCCTGGCTATATTCTATTTTTCACTTCCCGATCCAACTTGAACGCTGTATAGGAGGAGGGTTAGGGACATCCCAAGCTCCTAGTCTCATCACTTCCACCTTCTGGAGTTAATCAAAGATAATATTAAACAACCCCCGTATTGCACGCCCAAGAAGCTCAGTTATGCATATTGCTATATTAGAAACAGATAGACCTTTGCCTGCCATTGAAGAAGCAAATGGTTCCTATGGCGTGATGTTCGCCAAGCTATTACAATTGGGTGGTTTTGACCTGCTCAATCCTGAAAACAAGGTCTCGACCTGGGATGTTGTCAAGAAAATGGAATACCCCGACCTCAGTAATGTTGACGGTATTATCATTACAGGCTCTAAGTATACCGCTAATGATAAAGATTACTGGATTGTTAAGCTAGTGAATTTTGTTACTCAGGCTCTTAAGCCTAGTGAAGACAGCCCCGATAATCAGCGGGTGGTCCCCATTGTGGGTATTTGCTTCGGTCACCAAATTGTTGGTAGAGCCCTTGGTGCTCCGTTAGGCCGTAACCATCAAGGATGGGAAGTATCTATATGTCAAACGGCTTTAACCGATGTTGGTGCTGCAGTTTTCCCTGAAATTGCTCAATTATCTCAAGATAAGCCTTATATGTCCATTTGTCAGATGCACCAGGATATTATTAAGGAATTACCTGAAGATGGGGATTATCAATTACTAGCCTCAAGTGACGCTTGCGCTATTCAAGGTCTCTATAAGCCTGACGAAGTTCTGACTTTACAGGGTCATCCAGAATACAATGAGTCCATTCTCCGTGAATTCGTTAAGGCTCGTGGATCTTTGTGGAGTGAAGAATTGACCAAGGACGCTGAATCGCGCCTCAAGTCACGGAACGATTCCGCTCTTATTGCCAAGTCTATAGTTCGCTTCCTTAACAACGCTGTTAAAAATCGCTCGGTTGTCAAGACAGAATCTACTCGTCTTTACAGTGGCACCATCAAGGCTAGAGCGATCGTTTAAGACATATAAGATTTTTAGTAGTGGCCAACAAAAAAGGAACTGTAAAAACTAACTAATAGCTAAATATCTATATTTATTCAATAATTTACAGCATACAATATAAAATGTTATTATCAAATCAACTATCGTATACGTGCTTTCTCGAAGTCATCTAACAATTCATCAATAACCCCCTTCTCACTTTCTGTATCAACTATTAGCTCAGAGCGAGTTGAGTCAGAGGATTCGTGCCCCGAAATCGAAACCGAAATCGAGCTGGTCGGGTTTGATTTCAATGCACCTAACTGGTTATTAACACTAATCCCTCCCTCAGCACTGGTCTCAGATACTCTCAGAGCAGAAACCATATCTCCAAAGTTTGCGTTTTGTTGTGATAGTTTTTCAATCAACTCCACGACAGTACCGCGGCCCTTTACTTTCATAATCGCTTGTCGCAATTCCTCACCAGTGAGTCGTCGCGTCTCAGATGATTTTCCTGCTTTTCCGCTCTGCTGCATATAAGTACCCAACTTATGGAGTTCGCCTTCTTCTGCAGCCAGTCGCTTGGAATGGAGTGAAGTCATGGAGTTGTTCCGGGATAAAGTTATAATTTCCTCATCACCATCGTTAATGACGCTGGTAGGACTGTTGGTGATACCTGTTTTGATTTCACTATTGATATGAGTGCTGTTGATTTTGGGAGGTATATTATCAAATGAAGATACGGTTTCTGACTTGTCAGAAACTGGGCCACTTGAACTAGAGAGTGTCTGGATAAATTGGTAACTTTTATCAGTGACTAATAGATGCTCATTTTTCGCAAGCAGCATATTGAAGTCAGACCTTTCATTATTAATATTGTCTTCGTTACCATCGACATTTTCGTTCCCCTCCCCATGATTGCCATCATTATTAGTATCATGGCGAATGACTTTGTAGCTTGTAAAATCAACTTTACCATCAATAAGTTGCTGACTTTTGTTCATCACCGCGTGGACTTTTTGCTTTTGAATCTTGTCCATACGATCCACATGGTGTGCGTATTTATTCAGCACCTCATATAAATTAGCATCCAAGACAAACAAGCGAATAAGTAACTCCTTACCTTCAGTATTAAGATTCCCTTTGCTGCGCTTGAACGATAAGTCATCCAATAACTTGGCGATCCTAATTCGAATATATGAAGCACGATCGGCAAGGGCCTTGGTTATGAACTCTTCGTAAATCTCCTCGGTGTCATGCCGACTGATGAGAATATGATCCACAGCATCACATAGTTCACTCCCAAAATCGATAAGTTCGTCATCTTCAGCAAGATTGTCGTAGTCATCTTCGTGATGGTTTTTGGCACGAGCATTAGTATTGGACGAAAACAGTATCGTGGGGGTGGAAGAGCCCAGAATAACTGACTCAACGTTCCGCATGCAAGAAAAATCTAGGCGGCGCTTAATCATCTTTGACATTGCCGAGCTATTTAGATCAACTAAATATATTGAGCGAGATATATTTACAGCAGCCGCTAGTGCAGCAAGACCACTCTGTTCAAAGCGGGGATTGTCCATTAGCGAAATGTGTAGCAAGCTCTTACAGGATGCAAAGGCTTCAGAAAGTATTATGAGATCGTTATTGGATAGATCACTAGTGTCAATATGAAGACGGCGCAGTTCAGGGAATTCTGGTAACAGTTGGGCCAGACGGCGGGTATGCGCCGGTGACAGTACCGAGTTACTGGAGAGATCCAAAAACTTCAAATAAGGTAGTTTAGATAGGGCTTCAATTATTTTAATAGAATCCTCACCCTGAGTAATCCCTGTACTATTGAGAGACAGATACCGTAGTGTTTTAGTATTTGATGCTACGTTGAGCAGAATGTCTAGCTTATCATTCAAATAGTTATCAGCAATGTCAATACCCTCACGGAGTGTGTTCTTCTTGGTATCAGTTGCCCAATCGCAGACAATCTGAAACTCTTCACGGCCTAAATCGTTGGATGCTAATCCAAGTCGTTTGGTACTAATCGAACAAGCGCCATGAATTAAGTCAGCGAAGTTCTCACTGGGAATCAAACAACCGTTAAGAATGATTTCCTCGATCCCACCTCGATGTTGAATAGCCTTGACCAAAAGTGGCCAGTCCATCTTTGCCCTTAAACAGTCTTCGGGGACCTCAACGGTGCGTCCTTTAGAATCCTTACGGCCAATATGCTGAGATATATCTAATCGTTGCATGCTTTTATTAGCCGCCACAAACAGGCATAACAGTTGCCACCCCTCACTGCTTAAACAAACATTCTTTAGCGATAATTTATCGAGATGTGTCGTTCGCATCAAAGCTGTCAGAATTAAGCGTAGAGAACCCACAGAAAGCATGGCATTATCTAAAACTACCGTCATACAAGGTACCACCGACAAAAAATCGCATAATGCCAAAATTTCTACCGACGTGGGTCGCAAGTTCATTAGTTTATATAAGTTTAGAGGCGCTTTCTTGCCTTTGATTTGTTTCATGGTAGTACTGATGGGAAGGATTTCGCGGAGGTGGCAGCATCGCGTATAAATATCGCTAAGTAGGCATTGTTCTTGCTCGCCAGAGAAGTTAATAGTAGAAATGGTGTCATCTGATTTAACATCTTTTGCCGTGGGTACTAATAAAGAAGAAACAACTGAGGGTATTTTAATAACCGATTTGGCCGTTTCGTTGTTAGTTTTTTTTATGTCAGGCTTTACAATACTAGTATTGCTCGATACCATGAGCTTATCCTCGCATATATTAGGCACAGCAGGCGATTTAGCCTTTACCTCCACCGGTGCTATGATTTTTGGTGATGTACTATCAACCTTAGTTGTTGAAGATCCATTTACTGATGGTTTCGCAACTGTTACGTCAATATTATTAATTATACGCTCATACTCGCACACAGTGATGTTACTTGTAGCCATACTGTGATAATTAAAATCTTGGATTTCTTGAGCGATTTGCGGCGTTATGTTGTCATTTTCTTTTTTAGCTTTCAGAAGCTCCCTTAATATTTCTTCTTTTTGGGGAGAATTTTTGATCGATATCTTACTATCAACAGTGGAATTTTTTGATAGTAAGCCATCAGGTCCTACTTCCAGGTTGCCAATGCGCGGATTCCGTGGAGGCACTTGCTGGGGTGGATCTTGACAGAATGTATTTAAGGCAAATGAAACTTCACGTAGGGGTTTGATCTTAACAAGTTTGGCGAGTGGGTATGTAGTTTCAGGGTCACGCGTAAGATTACGATTGAGAACAATGCGGTCAGTGCTGAGATATGGTTGATCTGTACGGTTCGATACTGTGGCTCTCCGTTTTAGTGATTGTAAAAATGATGGAGAGTTAGGAGACGATAAAGGAGGAGATGGCGAGGGTGATAACCCTTCTAAGGTGGTTGATAACGGCGATTTGACATTTCTGGAGCCAATAGTCGAAGTTGTCGCTGAGAAGGGCGCGGAGACTATCGGGGCAGGACCAAATGAGGTTGTGTGCGGTTGCTCAGTGGCCGATGATATCAATGGCGCGTTTACTGATATATTAGCTGAGCCATTCGACCCCTTTGATATCGACAGACGTTTGATTCGACTCATTAGTCTGCCTCCTGATCGGGGGCTTCCTATTGTATCCACTGACCCGGTAGATACACCTAGGTTTGGAGAACTAATTCCACTATTTGTATGTGTAGACGATACGGAAGATACCGAAGATGGTGATCCAGGAAAGGAACCCTCTGCAGAAGAAGTGTTCACTGGGATAGTAATCCCACTAGTTTTTGAGTTTAAATTTAATGAAAGTGATGAGGATTGTGCCGTAGAATTACCAAGACTATACGATGAAGATCGTCTTCTTTGAATAGAGCTAGCGTTCGAAAATGACATAGATGATTGTTTTGGTGAGCCAGTAGTGGGTGATGTCAACTGCCCACCACTTGGATTGGGACTATTCCCCAAAACTTTTTTTCCAATATTACTAAACCAAGACCGTTTAGAATTAGGTGTAACTGATTTTTTAAAGCCAGTATTGGTACTTGTAGTAGCAGGTGATTGAGGCACAGCTACAGGAGCTATGTTCTCCATACCGGCATTGATCCCTGGGGAAGTCATGAAACTTTGTGAACTCAAAATCGATGACGACGATGAAGGTGATTCTATAACTAAAGAAGAATCATTGGCAGCAGTATTTGACTCGCGTGAAACTGTACTGGTGTCAATCAAGTCAGAATCTCGAATCATAGATGAGAGTCTACTCTTGGGTAGCAATTTTGAAGTAGGCTGAGCTAGCTTTACGTTAGCTAATTCTGGTGTTATTTCTGGTGTTGGTTCCAAATTAGGTGCCGTAAAGTAATCCCCGGAGCTGAATGTTGATGATGAGGAGTTCTCCTGAGAAGGGTTCCCCTGAGGGGGGTAAACTACGTTCCCATCGCAAAGGTCAATTCCAGACGTGACCACACTCAAAGTAGGCGTAGTGCCCGATATGGATGCCGAACGCGTTCCTGAAGAGGGAAGTTAGTAAAGGTCACTTTTTATATGGCACGAAATAACTATTCTTGCATACCTTTATTAGACACTGCCAGTACCTTACCACGAGCCATCCAGTCGACGTCGGTATTGGAAACACCATAAGAAGCCATAGTTGTGATGGGGATAAAACCTCAAAAATTTGAAAATTCTACTGAGCAAAAAAAAAGCGGAAATAAGAGTTTTATGAATACTATTATTCGCAATGAAGAAATCTAGTCAGATTAGAGTTGTATTTAAAGGTGCTTTTGGTCTCTGAAGTCAATATACCTGATCCCAATGGCCTATCCGATAGCCCCCGGCGCAGGATAACGAAATCGAAATTTGAGTTCAGACAATTCTATGTGTGGCTTCGTTTGAGGTATGGAACATATGGTTGCTGGGGTAACATTCAGCCTTTTTTAAAGCGGCTCCTGCTAATATCACTTATCTATTCGTCATTTTGAAGTTATTATTCGACAATTTTTTCTTCAATTTTAATTGAGCTTTACACTATTTCTACATACTAGTCTTTCAAATAAATCCTCTCTAAAAATTGTCATGAGTGTCTCTATAGTCTCTTTCAGTCACAATGTTGTAGGTTGTATTAACCTTGTATAGAACTGTGGCTTGTAGACTAGTAATATACAAAACTTTTCACATGCAATATTTAGACCTCTGTCATACGCGTTATAATTCGAATCGTTATAAAAACCAAAAGAACTATAAGTGCTAAAAAAGTTTAGTTCTCCTCTATACGTATTGCGCTCAACTTTGTTTTTAATGGAAATTTAATGAATAAACACTGGGGCTATCGATAAATTTTAAATCTAGTTGGCATAGCATATACCCCCTGACTAATATAACTAGTTTAAATTTACTGACATAACATCTTATAGCTTATTATGTTTGGTATTCATTAGAACTTTCTCTCGGCAGAGATGTTCAAGATAATTTCCAATTATTCTCTTATCAGAAAAAAGAGGAAAAGCAATTATAAAAATGTTTTTTTAAAAAACAATGTGGACGACACCGGAATCGAACCGGGGACCTCGCGCATGCTAAGCGCATGTGATAACCAACTACACCAGACGCCCATATTTATATTAAAAAGATTAAAAACCTCTTTAATTTCATCAAGTTTCTTCTTTTTAACTGGAGGGAATTTATTGTTATCTTTGTCACTAATGAGTACTTTTTACCTTTAATTACTTTTTATAAAATATAAATAAACAATATTTTATTAATACCTAATTAAAAGGCTTTTTGATATTTTCACAAATCATTACTTAATTCACTCGAAAACTTTTCAGGTTTTAACATTTTGATTCAAAAATAAAATTAAAATGAAAATAAAACACAACAAAAATGTAAATTCACTTATAGTAATGTTATCAGGTAGTTAATATTTATATTTGCAATCGACTATCGAGTAATTTAGTGATTAACTCAAGTGTTTCTAGCTTATTCTTAAAATCATCTGCAGGCTGGACCCTTAGAATGACTTCCAAGCATTATGATGGTTTTATGAGTTCACAATTGCGCCTTATTTGTAACTATGAAATAGATTGGACTATCTTCTTGCTAGTTGGACCGCAGATAGTTTCAACAGAGGATTGGCCTTGAGTTATTACCAGAACCGCTACTGGCCTTGATATCCCTGTTATGCTTTAAAACCCCTTTTGGACTGTAATCGGATCCGATCGTGCAGCCAGGGTATTACCGATGCTGCATTGCCAGCTCCAATGATGGATGATTAATTAATCACGACGGTTGAACTATCAACCTTAATACTTATACTATATAAACAATGTGAGTGAATAAATGCAATAATATAATTATTATATATATTTAAAATGTATTTTTTAAAAGCATGGATATAATCTATGAGGATTTATAAAATTTATGATTTAATTTAAGTTGATGTAAGAGGTGGTTAGAGACGATTATTTCTTGGAACCAGTGGTGGGGAGACCAACGGCAGCCTTGAAGGAATCGTAAAGAAGCCATTGGAGACCAGTAAGGGTACCAATCATGACAATACGAGTGGGGAGACCATTCCAAAGACCAGAGAAACCAATCTTACCGTAAATACGGCCAACGGCAGCACCCATGGATTCACCAGCTTGCTTTTCGGCGTTAATCTTAGAAACCATGACATCAGCAGGGTGAGAAACAACAGCACAGAAAACACCAGCAATGTAACCACCGAGGAAAGAGACACCTGTTTGAGCTAAGAGAGAGTAGTCTTCCTTAGCCTTGGGGAGGTAAGAGTAGATAGCTTGAACAGTCTTTTCGAATGAGGCAAACTTAACCATGGTGTAAGGAACTTGTCTACACCAAAGGGGAGCTAAACCCTTGTATAAACCAGCGACACCTTCAACGGCAGTAACCTTCTTCCAGGCATCGAAGACGGAGCTGTAAGCGGTATTAGAAGTTTGAGTTCTAACCTTGAGGGATTCCCAAGGACAGAGAAGAACATCAGCAATGACTTCAGCAGAAGCAGAAGCGGCCAAGTAGACTAAAGTGTTGTACTTGGAAGCAAATTCTTCACCGACTAAATCAGAGTATTGCTTCTTGAATAATTCGTAGAAACCGTACTTACCGGCACCTTGAGCAGAGTAACCGATGATGGTAGCGCCGAAACCGGTGAAGATACCACCGAGACCTTGGGAAGCGATGATAGATCTCCAGGCTTGCACGTTACCAGTGTAAAGCTTAGGATCGACTTGTCTCTTACACTTGACTAAATCAAGGGGAGTGACAAGGGCGTGGGTAGGACCACATGCGGCAATACCACCAATGGTACAGGCGGCATAGTATTCGGGAGAATATAATTTAATGCCAGCGGGCTTTTTTTCAGCAGCAGACTGGATCCAGTAAGAAGGAGTGAAGACCATTTCGAATAAATATATGTTATATATCGACGTTGACGTTGACTTGGCGAAAAAAAAGAAGAAAAAAGGAGGAAGGGAGGTGAGGAAGCCAAAAAAGGGATGAAATAAAAAAACTCAGACGCCAGAAAATTGACCGGAACCGAAATTCGCCGAATTCCGTAGATCGGAAGACATTACCCGGATGTTACGCGGAAGGGTAACTGCGCTATTACTATCTAGAAATTGTTTTAGGCCGATTATATCCGAGTATCAGCTTGGCTTCTAATTAATTAGATTAATTGTTTATCGGTTATTTAGCTAAATATATTAATTACAGATATATAGTATTGGAGTAGATGTAAACCAAAATGATAAATATAGTCGTGAACCGATAACTACCAGTAACTGAGATAATGCATAGTTTTAATCATTTAACCGTTGTCTTTATTTATTCATCATCATCATCATCAAAATCAGCTTCTTCAACAACTACACCCGCAGTTGCTGGTGCTGTAGCAGACTCAGTAGGGGCAGTGGCCTCCGTTGTCAAAACATCTTCAAACTCCTCATCTTCATCATCATCGTCATCATCATCGTCATCTTCATCATCTTCCTCTTCCTCATCGTCTTCTTGTTGTTGACGGGCTTCTAATTGAGCATAGTAAGCGGCCAAAGCATCTTCTGCATTTTGGTCTGACATTTCCGTATCGTTGGTACTAGCCACTGCAGGTGTACTGTCGACCTTAAATGATTCAGCTGATAATGTATTACCTGTGCTCGGCTCGCCCATAAGACCATTACTAAAGCCGACTCTATTGTTAGCGAAATCTGATTTAACAGCCACAGAATCACCGCTAGTGGTCTCACCGCCAGTAGTATCTTCACTATCTTCTAACAGGGTCTTGCCAACTGTAGATTCCATATGCCATGCTGGCAACGCGTTCTGCTGTGCTAAAATCGCCTTGGCTTTCTTAGCTTCTCTCTCCTTTTCGGCATTCTCCTGGGTGGAAGTAATATTAACCAATAGTGAAGTCTTATTACCTGCCCCGGCCCTGGCCGTCTTGATCTTACTGCCATTATAGCCACCCATACCATTGGCACCTCCATTGACGTTATGAAGAACGTTAGCCGGTAGAGCACCTGCGAGCGACGATTCAAAGGTATTTTCGGGAATGAAAGTATCATCAATTTGTTTAAGAATATCAATAATAGGTTGAATTTGACCCATTAATCGGCCAATCTTCTCCTGATTAGCTTTGGACTCGTTACCGGCTTCATCCTCCTGAAGTAATGTACCACAGACATCACATGCAAAATTGAATCCATCAGCCGACATATTGGCCATGGCTTCTAAGGAAGTATATTGTTTATGACATAATGGACACACATATCCTTGAGGCCGCGCTTCACGACCAATTTTTTCTTTAATCTCGTCCACAATACCATGCATCTTCCATTTAATAGCATCGATTGTTTCAGTGTAGTGAATATAATAATAAGTCTTATGAATCGGCCGATTCACAGGCCCCTCTACCTTTTCCACGTGGCTACATACGTTAGCATTGAAGAACATAGAGATAATACTCGCAACCAAATTTTAATTACCTATACCAAATATAAATAATTCAGTTGTAAGGTAATATATATTAATATATATATATATACTTACTCAGTCAATAACCGATCTTCTTTTAATTTGGCACACAGCTGACGAAGTTCTTTCCGCTGAATTCCCAGAAGATGACTTAGTTCATCGTCCAATAACACAGTATGAATCAATAATGCATCCATAATTAGAATTAAATTCTTTTCATAAAACCCACGGGTCACATATCGTACTAAGCTTTTGACAGATTCCATTATATATACACTGTTGTCGATTTATCAAGTCTAACCAAAATACCTGGTTTGGGCTATCTCATCTCAGGTGGCTTTGATGAAGGAATCTCAAGACCCAAATGGCTCTAACCATATTTTGCTTAGTAAGAAAAAAATAGTAGACAAAAGGTAATTTTTAATAACCTATATTAATATATTAATTTACATATATATGATCATGCTATCAGTTTTTCTTAGCCTATCCGGGATATCTCGTTATAAGATAATTGTCTCGAGTGGAGTGACCGGGGCTTCCTTTACTTGAAAGAAACTGTATTAACGTTACCCGCAATTAAGGACACAACATTATCTTCAATACGCTTTTCAACTGCCTCTTCTAAATGCTTTTTAGGATCTGGCTTACCAACATATCGGGTCTTGAGTTGATCCTCGGTCAGTTCCTTTTCTTCCTTAAGTCTTTCGGTATATTGAGTAGCCAATTTAACCATTTGTTGTACGGCCTCAGTATTTTCTTGATCATGGATTTCGTAATCTTGAACCTTAAGCCCATTTGACCATTCGTGTTTATGTAAATTCAACAACATTTGTTCTTCTAATTGCGTTTTCTTGTAGGCAATATTAATTGAATAATAGTGACGATTGAGGCCGTGAATCAATGTTTGAATGGATGGCTTATTTAAGTGACCAACATTAGATGTCGATTGTCGAGGCTCTTGTCCCATCATAATTGTAGTTGGATTAATGGATCGGAACGCATCAATGACTACTTTGCCCTTGACCGATTGAATTGGATCTACTACCACGGCCACAGCACGTTTATTCAATTGCTCAAATGATTGCTGTGTATTGATATCTACGCTCGACAACCAACATCCAAAACCAGGGTGCGAATGGTACCAACCTACAACCATCTCATCACGACCTGTTTGTTTAAGCATATCCATCATTCGAGCCTGAAAGACATCATCCACGGCCTCAACAGAGACACCAGTCCCCGATTGAGGCATGGCGAAGACGTCCTTTACTACCACAGTGAAATCATCCACAAATTCACCCAACATTAGTCCCATGACTTCCATTGGCACACCAGCACGACCGTGCTTGAGCATCTTGAGCAGCGCCAATGACGAGATGTAAACGGTTTCAGAATTGTCCACAACTGGTTGGTCTCCGCCAGGAACACCTCCCATACCCGCACCCTGGCCAAGCATTCTTTGTAATCGTTCCATTGTATAGTATATATGGAGTTGTGAAATATAATAGTTGTTGTTATTGCACAGTGGAATGTAGTTGGGGTGGTGGCAAAGAGAAGACGACGATGGCCCCATACCCATTCGATGCGACGTTGGGACATCTATGCCGAAAAATTATTATGACATCTGTATTTGAAAGGATTCTAACTTTTGAACATTATTATATCATATACACTATTATATTATTTTGGATTAATTCTTTGCTCGTTTAAATATACCAAATAGACCTTCACCTAATGACCGCTTTTGACTTTTATCTTTAATTACTTCTGTGACTTCGTAAGTGGCAAAATTAACCCTTTGAATAATTCTCTGATAGTCCTCCAACATCCTTAAATAAGTATCTTGAAGCTTATCTTTACGTTCATCATCGGTGAGGTCTACCAGAAGATCTTTATTTCGCGCATAAACGCGTCTCTTGATAAGTAGTCGTAAAAGTTTCCGCGCTTGGGCGTCCTGTGGGCTATTATAGTGTAAAAATGCCATTTCGATACATCGTTCGAATTGACGCTGTAATGAGTTAGTAAACCAAGAAAAAATATAGAAAACCAGTAGAATTGCTAAGGGCGACGTTGAAGGGGGTATGAATTATTGCTATCCCCAGATTAGCTTTCTACAACCATCGTCCAAACCATTACAAGACCATACATACCTGTGCAATTTTCCACTTTAACCTTTCCGCTTCAATCCATTGGGTTCCTACCTTATCTACTCTAAACCCCTTTCTAGAATCAAAAACACCTTCTCGGGCTAACATCTCCAAATCGCAGCGATCTCTCAAATCGTCAAAGGCCTCACAGGGATCTTCCACAGACACCTCCCTTACCGTATCCCTAGCTAAGAAATTCTCATAAACCGTCTTGTACAAGTTGGCGCCTAACCCTAAACCCTGAAAAGGTGGTAAGACAATAAATTGGCTAATTTTGTTTCGGGTATTAGCGTATCCCTCTGCCAGATCATGAGTAGGGACATCACGAAAATAGAAATAAGGGTATACCGTACAAAACCCTATAAATTTAGTTTCATTATAAATAAGAAAAATTTCCCAGCGATCATCAGTGTGATCAATATAGGAACCAGCCTCGATAAAAAGAAGATTGAAAATTTGAAATCGGGTCAGCAGCGTTAATGTGGTAGTATCTGCCAGTGAAGTCTTGTGGATGGTGTAATGTTGATCCTGGTGTTCAAATGCGGATACAAGTTCACCAGGGATAATAAACGTTTTGGATTCAAGAGCTCGTTGTTGATTCCATGCAGTTTCGTCAAAAAAAGTGTCTAAAAAGTATACGTTAGCTTTAGTCTTTCTTTAGCTTTCTGGGCATTGTTCACTCACCTTTGGGTAGATACGCGAGTAATTTATCCTTTGGATCATCTAGATCTACTGATTTTAGTTTCGACTCGTATGATACCTTCACAAAGGGCAGCAGATGAGTAGCGTCAAATTGTAACTATAGCACGAGTTAATATTTATTGTTAAACTGGTCGGAGATATCATTTACAAACCTCTAATTGGATATCCTTATACCCGTAGATCCTTTCAGCATCGCCAAAGATTGGATAGGTGAATCGCGGGGCAAATTCTGGCTGGTAGTCAGAGGTTTCATCAACCAAAGTGATTCTAAGCGCTTCATTTGCATCGCTAGTCCATTCTTCAGGGAAATCCTCAGTAGATACAGAAGCCATTTTGGAATAGCTGCTAGTCAAGTAACAATGAAAAGAGGGTTCGTGACGCGTTTCAAATAAACCCGTGTTGCGGCTGACTAATGATCAGGTATCTTTCAAGAGGAAAACATTCAACTTTTTGACAAAAGAACTATAATATTTGGTATTTATATCATATGGAGTGGTTCAAGTTATTCCTTTTGAAAAAATTTATGGATCGAATTACAAAGGGTGTTGTAGGAGTTGTATGCCATAGGCAACTAGTGTTAATACAAAACGTACGATTGCATATTATTGCCGTAGCTGAGAAATATACGCTATAACAACCTTAATTTTGAGATTGAAGTAGTCATCTAACTTTAAAAATCCGGTTAATTAGAAAGAAATAAAAACGTAATTGTTTCTCTAATCATAATGAAAAAGGGAAGAAAAACTTGTATATTGTACAAGAAAAAAGACCCGAAAGACTTAAATATGATAATAAAGAATTCGGCTTCTTGATTGAGCTGGATAGTATTTTTTTTTGAATTCAGCGCTTAATAGCGTTTCAGGCTTTTTTCTGGCATATCAGTGTATGACAGACTTTGTTTAACAATATTTATTTTAGTAATATACAAATAACAGCTCGAGGATTATATAGATTATCCAATCTCACTAATGATTCAAGATTGACGTGGACAGATTATTATGAAGCAAAGTCCATTATTCAAAGAAAAAAAATCATTCAAACCGACACTTTTGTTAGGCCCAAGGATTATTTCATGGAATACTTAATACCTAATTCAGCTAAAGCCTCCTTCTTGGCAACACTCTTGTCCAAGCTCTTCTTGGTCAATTTTTCCCATTGAGCCTGAGACTTGGGGGAGTCATTCTTATGTTTAGCAATCTTACCCCAGGGGATCGCTCTAAAGGTTTTGTTAGCGCCAACGAACAAATCTTGGTGAATTTTATCTTTAGGCACAACCTTACACTTAAGGATATGTCCGAATAAAAGGTAATTATCCATGGTATCAGCGACAATTTGGGCAACGTCGGGACTAGAAAATTCTAAAAACGCGAAATGCTTACTCTTACCGGTTTTTTTATTACGCGATAATCTAAGCTTGACAACAGTGCCGAATTGACTGAAGTATGAACGCATTTGAGATTCGTAAAAACCATGAGGAACACGGCCTACATAGATTACTGAAGAATCGTTGGTACCTGTAGTAGCCTCAGCTGGAGTAGGGATTTTGAGATTTTCAAATTGACTAGTCTTACCTTCTTCATTCAGTTCCTCAGTCTGTTCTTGTTCTTCAGTCTGTTCTTCTTCTTGTTCTTCTTGTTCTTCTTCATCATCGGTACTTTCAAAACCGGTCTTTTCTTCTTCGTCATCACTGCTAGGGAGTGCCTCAAAATCGTCAGCCTTAGCAGTGGCAGCTAAAGAAGCAGCGATAGAATCCGATTTGGACTTGGTAGATTTCTTGGTAACTGAAGCCTTGACAATGGCCTTCTTAGGAGCGATAATAGCTGGAGCAGCAGCGGCAACAGCGGAAGCTGCTATCTTCTTCTTACTGATAGCAGGAGCCACAGGCTTCTTATTAGCTTTTGGCTTAGGGTATTTTCTATTGGAATGATGAACCATTTTGTGTTGATAATTTGATAACTTAATAAGAAAAAGAAAAAAAAAAAGAAAAAAATTGGGATAAACTGAAAAAACGAAAAAAAACCAGAAATTTTAAGCAAGAATTACCCGGACGATATTAAGAGAGATATATATTTGAATAAGAATTGAATACTCCAATTGCATGAATATAAATATAGATAAATATACTAAATTTGTATAATAATAATAAATAATTGGCCGAGGTAGCACGGTCTCGATATTTGAGCTTGAATAAAATCAGAGACAAAAGATCATCAAAAGAACAAAAAGAATGAGAGATAAGAATACAACTTCAGAAATGACTGAATAAAAAATAGAGAAATGAACCAACTCGCGAGTTTACTTATTAATAATATTAGGGTGCCATAATTTGTCAATTATTGAATCACTTATTTTTATTATCTACCGGTATTGAAAAAAATAGCTTTGGGATCTCGGGGCATACCATCCTGATCTAAAAATTCATAAGTTAACGTTAGTAACTAATTGTGAACATAAAACACATGAAGTAATCAAAAGTTTTTCAATAAAGCAAAATAAACGGGGCATGCTAGAAGCAAGAAAACCCGATAACTAGAAATGGCAGAGAGACAGATAGTAGTTTAGTCCCCTTCTTTGTAGCTACCGAACACCTAGCACACCGTAGGCAAAGTTAATTATAACCAGCACTAAAGTGACTAAAGTAATCAAAGTGACTAGAGTGACTGAATTAATAGTGAAAATATGACTACCACACTAACTATAACTCTCATTTCAGTGGCATAGTTGAAAGGCTGATGATGGTTAATGACCGACCAACTCTGAGCTGAAATCACCAACATCCGTTAACCAATCATTTATACATACCAATCTCATTCAACAGCATCTTTTGTTGCGAGTATACCAATCTGGCTCGATCGAAGGTGTAGTCATCATTTTCATCCATCAGATTCTGAATCGCTTGCTTAGACTGGTCATCCAATCCCGCGCGCGGGTCATGATTGTTAACGTTAGTCTCTAAATCAAAGTTAGCCGAACTCAAGCCTAGCTGAATATCATTCTGGAAAGATTCAGATGACAGAGATAGCGGGCGATATGATGATAAAATCGGTACAAACCGTACCGCATGATAACCTATAGAGTTAGTTATTGGCCTGTGTATATTGGCGATAACGATACTTACTCCAACGGGCCCGGGTCCAATAAGCCCCAATCAAAATGACTACACCAATAAATACGTAGAAATGCCAAGCGTAATCATCAGCAAAGGTGGACTCATACATCATTTAAATAAGTATATATATATTAATTTATCTATATTTCTATTCTATCGCAATTGTCAGTATAGTAACATACGTCGAAACAATGAACATGCCGCTGACTAATTCTGGGACAATCAAATTTTATCTTTTGGTTCCACTCTGAAGAAGTCTATTTTATTTTGATTTACAGTTATCATATTAATTTTATTTGATATTTTTTGGCTTTAATAAATTACGGTATGTCTTTGCTGGTCGCCCAATCTAATTTATTCCGATCTGCTCGATGGGGGCTCGGTTCCTTTGGGATGCGGTTTAACTCTTCGGTATCCAAGCCCCAAGATGATATGAATAAGTTTATCTCCGGCTATTTGAGGAACGAACCTTCAAAATCGACTGCGGCCCCAGCTGCCGGATTAGACAGCTCTCTAAAACGATCTATCTATTCATCTAGTCCATCTAAAGCATCAACCGAGTCAGTGTCTAACGGTAAGAAAACTATTCGTTATGTTCTTTACGGTAAGTTCACCCGTAATAATACTCATGTGACCTTGTGTTCTGAATACCAACGGGTGGGCCCTGGCCAAAAGGGAATCCCTGAACAGCAATTATTTGTTGAAAAGCTTCGTGCGCCACAAGAAATTAAGATTCATTGCTCATCGGGTCGTTTGGGGTTTAAGGGTACCCAACAACACGAATATGAGGCAGGATTCCAAGTATCTTCTAGGGTGTTTTCCCTTATGGAACAAAAGGGATTACTGGACCACAAAATCGAAATCGTGTTACGCGGGTTCGGTAAGGGTCGCCAAGCGTTTGAAACGGCATTATTGGGTAAAGAGGGTACTAAGCTGAGACCACTGATCGAGAGGATTACCGACGGTACGAAGGAGAAGTTTGGTGGTACTAAGAGTCCTTCGCATAGAAGAGTTTAGACAAAGATAACAACACTGAGCTGTGGATGGTGGTTTTGACTAGTCCTATGGTTTTGCATGATTAAGATCCCCAAATCCCGTTTCATAGCCTTAATCTACGTTTACCCATTTAGGGTATTAGTTACAAACTCGCTAGATGCTGTTTTAATTATTCACCTATGTCTGATGACGTTTGACTTTCTCTTTGACTATCTGATTGTTTTTGTGCCTTATTTTTTTATATTCTTTCTCACTATTTGTAAATATTAATTGGTATGATGTAAATATAATAGCATATTCACCGTATAGAGTAAACTCTAACAATAAATTCGTATACTAATTTATTACAGTGGGATTAAAGTCATTCCGTAACATTACTAATATTAGATACTTGAACCAGTAAAACTGTGTTCTCCCAGCGATAAGCGAGCATCATCACCATTGAGACTTTTCCATTGAGAGTTTTATTTCCTCTCAAACAGATCAACTAAGATCAATCCAATGTCTCGTGCTGGAAGATCCCGATCATCAACACTATCTGGGTCCAACTTGCCCGATTATTTGAATCCCAACGATACCGAATCCACAGGACTCAATCCATCAACATCAACAACGCCCTCAACCATGGGCGGTTCATCTTCCTATTATATTACGGACCACGATACTCAGAATAAACTATACTCACAGATCTTGACTAATGTAGTGAATTTGGCTGATATAGGAAAATCGGTACAAAAGACAGCACGCTACATCAAGGACCTTTCTAGTGGGGGGAATAACAGCCAAAATAAAATCACACTGAATGACAACAATGCATTTTTACATCGTTTCCTGAATTTAGTTGAAACGCATGATGATACGATAGACCAAAGCTATAATGAAAACATCGCTACCAATATTTCGCATCTTTTAGAACTCTATATGGAGGATAAAAAATACGCCGATGCTGAGAAGAATTTGATCAACCAGGCTTTGGAGTCTATCAGTATTCTGATGGCTCTCAAACAGTCAGATTTAGACGAAAGGCAGAATAGAAGAACAGGACCAGGACCATCGTTTGAACCAAGGAAGAAACGACGGGACAACAGCTTTAATTATGGTGATACCGATAATACATCGTCATCTAACGGTGATGGTGCGCTGGAGTCTATTACTTCAAAGGACAACCTATCAACCATTTCGGCTCCACCTACCCCAGCTCAAACAACCAAAAAGACCACTAAATCGCCACTGAAACCTGAACCAGAAAAAGATAATCTATCTGTTGGTGCTTCTAGCGGTAATTCTCCAAAAATAGGGTCCCAAGTGGCTTTCCGGTTACCCAATGCTTCCCACCAACCGCAGGACGAGGAAGAATGGATTCAATGTGAAGTGACAAAAGTCCTCACACCCTATAGCTTTGAAGTTCGTGATCCCGAACCGGATGAGACCGGAAACCTGGGCCAAACTTACCGGGCTCAACTCCAGGATATAATTGTGATTCCGCCTCGTGAACAGACCAAATATTTACCCACCATCCCAACAGGATCCGTGGTGCTGGCACGATATCCTGAGACTACTACATTTTACCGAGCTGAAGTATGTGGATTTAGACGCGATGGTAGATATAGACTTAAATTTGAGGGTGAGGAGGAGGTTGGCAAAGAGATGGAAGTGGAAAAGTATTTAGTGTTGTCTTTTCCGAAATAAATGTCTTGAGAGTCTCCATTTCTAAAAGCGTAGCTATTTGAATGCTGCACGTTTCTGTTTTCAGCCCTGGTAACACACAACTTTATCAATTTACAAAAAAACCACTATATATTATTACAATATCTTTATCAAAAACTTCGTGGAAAAAGTGCCATCGTTTTGGAAAAAAAAAAAACCTTACGAAAGACGAGTCAAAATTTACTTATCTCAATAAAATTTTAAGTTTTTTACATATTCTAATGAGATCTGAAATAGAACTGAACTTGGATAAGAAAAGTTCGCATCCCGTTCATTTAATTTGAGTTGATTTTGGAGTCTAGAGATCCTATGATATGTCTACGCATCATCCAATAAAGTGGTGCTGTTGAGATTTTGATTCAGTATTTTATTATTTTGCAAACAAAAAACTACAATTAGCCATCATTGCTATTTCATGATTTTTTTTAATAAGCCTGGGAAAATCTCCTTGGATCTATCGGATTATATATGCTTATTAAGCTTGAACGAGACATATTTATTTGTTAACTACTAAAAAAACGGAGAAAATTTTGACTGGTACTATCAAAAAACAACAACTTTGTTTTCACTACCCGCCTATTTGGGTGACACATGTATAGAATAATGGATGACCTACTGGCTCATTGTTAAACGCCAGTTGCGATTAATGGACGATCATGGTAGACCAGATAATTGTCTGAGGTGTAAAACAGAACTAGCTTAGATTAGATCCAAAAAACCCCCTTTTTATCTCATCCGGTAGTATAAATAAGTATGGGTGCTCTTTTTTTTATAATTAAGGTTTCAAGTTTAAAGTCTAAAGTTTCAAGTGCATTTTCTTATCTTTTAGTCAGGTATTTCACATTTCAGTCGTCAAGCTACAACCATATGCCATTTTATATTCTTTGCCATTTTAATCATTGTGCCCCAGACTGTTATGAGTCGGAAAAATCGAAATTACCTACTAAGGAGTCTCTTACATTTAGGTATCGATTGTAATTTCAAAATTAAATTAGTTCAATTTATTTTTATATAAATAATATATTACTACGTATTTTCACTCTGTTCTTACAAACCTTCATCCATACCATCATCTTGAGTAACAGGGGCATCTTGGTTTAAAACTTCAGCCATGGGGGCTTCATCTTGAACAATAGGAGATTGTTGGATGGTAGCAACATCAGGTTCTTGAGCCATAGTAACTTCACCTTGGTCAACTTCAAAAGTATCATTGTGACGATCTTCAAGGTGATCCATCTCGGGGATACTATCTCTGCGTTCGTAACTATCACGACGACCATTATAGCTAGAAGATTCATTAGATTGCTGACTGGGGATATCGTATTGAACATATGATAATTGCAAGTTACGGTTACCGTAATTATAGCCAGTAAATTTAGAGATTGCGATTTCAGCAGAAGCGGGAGTATCAAACTTGACAACACCATTACCCTTGGACCTACCATTAGTCTCATATTGAATTTCGGCTCTTTCAACACGGCCTACAGTTTCGAACAGCTCAACTAAGTCTTGATTGGAGGTAGCCCAGGGTAAATTACCAACAAATATAGTATCACTTGGCTCACCATCTCCGCTGGCATTATCAGTGAATTCATTAATCACGCGAGCCGGTCTGCTAGGAGGGGGGTTGCTACTACCGGAAACAAACTTGTCTTCACGAACTTCCAGAGGGCGACCATCCCACACGTACCCATTAAACTTAGCAATGGCCTCTTCGGCACTTTCTTTAGTTTCAAATAACACAGTACCACAGCCCTTGGATCTTCTATCAGGCGTAGTCTGAACATCAGTACGTAATACAGAACCACAATCCCGGAAAAGATCTTTCATATCTTGCCAAGTGACACGAAAAGGTAGGTTAGATACAAATAATTGCACACTACCAGCGGGAATACCACGTGTGGGAGGGGCAAATCTATCACCACGTTCACTACGTTCACCACGCTCACTACGTTCACCACGCTCACTACGTTCACCACGCTCACTACGTTCACCACGCTCACTACGTTCACCACGTTCACCACGTTCACCACGTTCTTCACGGGGCCTTCTTTCCCGGTCGGCGGGAGGAGCACCGAATCTACCTTCACCGGTGAGAGCAGGGTCACGATCTTCCTTGAGAAATAATTCTCTACCCAATAGTTGTCTATGAGATAAGGTCTTAATAGCGGTTTCGGCTTGTTCCTTAGTAGCATACTCAACAATACCACTTCCCTTGGATCTACCATTTCTCATGGTTAACACGTCAGCAAAAACTACTTCACCCGCTTCACGCATAAAATCCTTAAGCTGATACCATTTGGTTTCATAAGCCAAGTTACCAACGTAGACACGGCATTCGGGATTCTTACTTTGGCTTGAACGCGATGACGAGCCAAATGAGCTACCACCACGACGGTCACCACGATCACCGCCAAATCTATCTCTTCCACCACGTTCACGATCGCCACCAAAAGGCGATCTTTCACGACGACGGGGAGGAGAGCGCGAATAACGGCGCGAGGGACGATATCTATCATGACCACCAAACGAACCACGACGGCCGCCACGACGATCACTACCACCACGGCTATCACGATACTCACCACGGGAACCACCGCGACTATCATGATCACGGCTAAAACTAGGTCTGCGAGGAGAGCGTGAGCGTGAACGAGACTTGCTGCGAGCCCGTGAGTTATCTCTGTCAGGACGGGGAGAACTAGATCTGAATCGCTCAAGACGTTCGGCAAAACGAGTCTCGTCTCTAATAGCTTCTTCCGACATTCTGGTATATTATTTAAAAGATGGCGTCTGAAAAAGGAAAAGAATTTAGGTCAGTATGTAATTCACCTTTTAAAAGCCCAGAGTTACTAGCTGGATTGTACTTGTCTAATGGAGATAGATATATCAATATAATCAAGCTAACAGATCAGGAAAGGGTAGTAGAATATTCAAAGGGCAGAAAAAAACAGTTTGAATAGATGCACTTTAGATAGCTGGAGGTGTATCAAATTGAACAAGAATTGCTTTTTGTATTTTTAGGCTTTTGTTACTTTTTTTTTCTTTCTTTTGTTTTGCTTTTTATGCCTTGATTTGGCCTTCTAGCGCCTTGGTTTATGGAAAAGGGTTGAGAGACGAAAATAAGCTATATAACGTACGAATATAATCGAGAATCAACCCCCTTGACCTTCTAAAGAAGAAATGAAGACCAGAAGAACGTCGGTGATGCGAGATTTTTGCCATAAATAGTAGTCAACGTGAAACCGAAATCATATTGAGAATCACAATAATCCATAATAATCCTCGAAAACTCTGTCTTCAAACAGTATTCAGGATGCAATAATTCTCCTCACTACCATTCATATATAAAAGATTTGCTATCACCAACTTCTATCCACCTAGCTCGGGTCAAATTTCCTTGAACTAACGTCATTAAAATCAACAAGTCAAAAAACCAAAACAACCGGAACCAAGCTCAAATTTAAAAGTCCACAATAATAGTATTATCGCTATCAATTCAAAGTTCATCCAACCACATATCCCCAATAAGAGAGACTAAATTTCCACATCTATACCCCATCCTCTCTCCGTATAATCCAGAAAAAAAGAAACATCTTCCAACATAGTATCTTATATATAAACGACTCCCGCAAATCAGCAATATTAAAGTGATATACTGTCATATTTATCAATAAGCCAGATCATCAATTACGACCGAGTGAGCAGAATAGCTTAAGATTATGAGAAGCAAAATTCGACACACACCATATTCTCCAAACACTTAATTAACCCAGCCAGCTTTCCTATCATGTGCCATCATTATTGAATCGATTGTATACGTACCAAAAAAGAAAAGAAAAGAAAACTATACAAATACTAAATGTATATATTGTATTTTTTCAGTAACTTAATAACCTACGACGGCGTCTATAGTATTGGTGGTACTGAACTCCAGTGGTGAGAGAGGAGCGAGTTTTGTCGGGCTGCATCATACACACTCCCAACGTGCACAGCACTTATGCCCCCAACCGAGGCTAGGTATTGTGTTCTGACGTCATCGCTAATTTATAACAGATGTACACGTAATTGAAGCAAAAACAGATTTCCAAATATCGTTAAATTTAATCAATGGTGAAATAAAATTGCATATATCCGGCTAATTTTGTTTTTGGTTTGTTTCAAAAACATGGTTTATGGAATAACAGCTCCGTTTCGAGGACCCTCCACATTGGGAGACTTGCCAACTATTGCTAGTAATTGCAGGGCTTTAATACTACAAGTGATTCTAACTTAATATTGCGTTGTATTTATGCCAATAATATATGCCAATTTTTTCCATGAAATAAACTATCTCAAAAAATTATTATATCATAAGTTTGACACTTATAACAAATAGGCACTATGGCCGAGTGGTTAAGGCGAAAGATTAGAAATCTTTTGGGCTCTGCCCGCGCAGGTTCGAGTCCTGCTGGTGTCGCCATTTCTTCCGATATAGTGTAATGGCTAGCACGGTCCGCTTTCACCGGGCAAATCGGGGTTCGATTCCCCGTATCGGAGAATTTTTAACCGTCTGCATCTCGATTTTTTTGATATTGGTGGTGGAACATGTTATATCTTAATTTAAACAGCACAGTAATTTATTTTGTCAACATAGTATATTTTATTTAACATTTCGTGGCCTTTTCATTCTCTTTGTAGCATTATTGATCTTGGGCTTTTCTCTTTTCGGCAAATAATTGTCTTTTTAGAGTAGTGAGTTGCTTTTATATAGTTATCGGGGTCTAACAAATTGAATATAGTATACGTATACTTGAGAACATTTAATCAAACTTTCTAGAAATGTATTTAAATATCAAACGCTACTTTTTACATTGCTCTGGTGCAAACCTTCAAAATACAGTAAAACCTATTTATCATTCCTTCTATACGAATTTTTGGATAAGTTGGATCATCACTTATTATACAGCAGCTAATACTAAATTCAAGAAAAATTTCAGAAGTAACTACTAAGAGACACTATTAAGATCTTTATTACTCTCTAGCTTCGTAGTTTTCTGGTGTTTTAGTTCAGCACTTCAATCATATAATTATAAACCATGTCTTTTCTGCCTTTTTTACTTTTGAAGTTTATTTACAAAAGAATTGTCAAAATATTCATTATACATAGGCCCCATTCAACAATATTAAAATCCATTTTATCAGAAGAATGTAAATATTTAAATATTTGATAACTTGGAACCACATTTTTTTATTCATTTATCTTTCTTTTACCCAGAGGTTTTTCTCTTTGGGCTGCCAAAAAAAAAAAAACTACGTGTTTTAAGTAAATGGTAGAGAAAAAAACATCCTCATCTCTTTTTGAGAAATATTGAACAAAAAATAAGAAAAAAAATGAGTATCATATAATCATCACAGGGGAAACTGCAGAAAGTGATAAATCAATTTTACTTGAAAGAAAGATATATTTTTCAACTTTACGACATGTATAAGATGACCAGTCATAGTTATATGGCCTTTGAATATATATCAGGGGATCAGATACTAAATTATATTATCAGTCATGGTTCGTAAATCGCAACAAAAAAAAGCCTTACTTTTTGGTTATTCTTAAAAATCAATAATACAATCTTACGGAGGCCTTGCGCTACTCCAGAAACATAATAACTTTCAATCCAATTTTGAAAATACTCGAGCTTTTTGAGTCTAGAAAATACTGATATCATGAGGAAGGTTAGAAAAATTTCTCTTTCCTATTCATCTGTGAAACTCAGATAGTTAAAAATCTATAGCTTTTGGCAATGTATTTAAAAAACTAACAAAAAATAGAAATATACTAACTTAAAAGCAAACCAATTTCCCTAACGGCAGCTGTTGGTTAGAGTAGAAAAAATTACTCGGTGGATAGGCAAACCTAAATATATTTACTACCTGAATTAAAAGCTGATAATCTTAAATATCTTTAAAAATGACAGCTCTTCAGTTGGAGAAGCCAAAAAAAAAATGTAAAGGGCCGTTTTAATCCATATTTACATATTATCCATTCTGCCATATCCAAATAATTTCGCAAACACACCATTTTTTTTCTTTTCGAAATGTTGAAATAAGTTAACTACATATAAAGTTTATTATGCTAATATGGATTCTTTTTTTTTTAACCCTAGCAACTGCTCCTAAAGAAATAATGAATTAGTGGAAAAAATCACGTAACGTTTCCAGAAATATAAAAAAAACTAACTAAAAAGATGGGATTCATTTTCTTACCACTTATCTATGAGATCAGCCAGAAAGCCAAAATCAGGTATGTTTGGCGAGAATTACAAACATAGAACTTGCTTCCAAGTATCAAAGCTTGGGCTGTACGCTTTAATTACTTCAAAACAAGAGATATAAATTCTTTAATTGTAATCTTAAAATTGATAGTCTAAACATAAGGAACTCAACAAACCTTTTTATAATTTCTGAAGCAAAATCTTTTTTTCAGGAATATATAAAAAGACACTTACAAATAACATGGCTAAAAATTGTTCACAAAAACAGAAATTAACCTTAGAAAGTGAGTTTTAAGAAAGAAAAATTTTTGATAGATAAAATTTCAACAACAGTTTCTGAAAAAAAGTAAAGCTACCAGGCAATTAGTCCGCCATATCGCAAAAATTATAACGTACAATTATGTTTTAGAGTTACTCTAGAATTTTTAAATAACAAGGATCAATTTGAAATTATTTGAACACTAAATCCCAAGAGTTTAGATGCCAATAAATGCGTGAGAGTTAAAAGGAAAAAGCAGTATATCTTCCACTTATAAAATTTCCTAAGTTAAGCTTTTTACTAAGGGGGATTTTTAAACTAAAAAGCTTTAAGTTTACCACATTCTGTATGTAAGTTGAATTGGAGCCAAAACATACAGAATAGTAGCTTAACAAAGACTTCTCAAAAAAATAAATAAAAAAACCCCTCACAAGTAAGTTAGTCATTCACCTTTATTCCGAGAAAGGCAAAATAATAAGTTTTTTCTTCCGAGACGATTATTTCCTGTTATTAACTATAAATGTTCACGACTCGGTTCTATATTAAGGGCCAGTTCTATTATTGTACATCTAAATAGGATAATATTGCGTATCAATTGTATTCTTAGAAAATCAAACAACCCAAAAACTTTTGATCCAGTGGTGCGAAATAATAAAATTTGGACAGGTAGAATTTTTGGGAAGCATTCAAAATAATATACCATTTAGGTACTCGATACTTAGCATTCATGGTCATATTTTTATAAATCTAGATAATAGTTGAAACTCTAAGTTTGGGGCCAGCCACAAACTTAAATAGCTATTCCACAAATGATATACAAATCAGTAATAATAACGATATCTCTTACCTGCTGTAGTTCTAAATTGATTTACATGTTTTTCTTTCTGTTTTTATTGCTCTAAAAAACCGAAACATTTAGAAACGCCGTCAAATAACTTTTTGCAATATATATTTACTGTTCTGGTATACATACTAAGAATTAACCCTTGTTTCTCACTTGTTTTTCTAATATTCCTTAGCCTTCGATTTATATTTCCAAGGAATATACAGCCGGACCTGGGGCAAAATTAATTATGACCTCACCAAAGTAGTTAAAGTAACAAAAACCTACAGGAATTCAAGCTTTTCTCCTCTTTTGTTTTCCATAAGCTATTGTTTATGATCAATTTACAATCTGAAACATAAATATCAAATAAACAGGACGACTAGTGTTCACCTTTGAAACCCCAAAAGCCTCAATCAATATCTGAAAATGTTCTTTGCAGATTCACCATACGTCCTTAAGAAAATTTACCTTTATCAAAGACTTGGTTGTTCTATACCAAAGCGAACAAGAGGAAATCCCATGGAAAGAGAATGAAAATAAAAAGAAATAAAAATTGGGTATCATGAACCTACTATCACAAAAAAACTTGAACCTGCGTCAGTAATCCAAGTGAAATCTTATAGGGTCTTTAATTCTATTTCAATATTAACAGAAGAATAGGGTTACAATATAAATAAAAATAACAACGACAAACATTCACCAAGAAAGAAAAAAAGTATAATAAATCATTTGAGCTAGAAATACAAGGTTAATAAGATTACTTGAGAAAAAGTGGCTATCAGTAATGAAAGGTCGATTAGTTTAAAAACTCGCTGAATAGGCTGACACCAGATTTTCTACCGGGCCTGTTAAGAGGCTATTAATTATATCCTATCAAAAAATGATTAAACAGAAATCTGCGATTAAACAAAAGTCGAACGGCTTAGTCATGAGTATAACTTCCATTTTCTCATTTTTACCGAAGCGGATGAGTCAAAAAAGACCAAACTTAATGGAAAGAGAATTTAGCTGTCAATTAAAGACACTAGCAGAAACCGCACTCATATAAACGCTAATTACCTTCATCCAAAGGCAAAACAAAAATTTCTCAAGCTAGTCGCTTCAACTTAATGGGAAGATACGCACCCCTATTTTTTTTCTATTCACTCCTGGAGACGATATTTTTGAGGACGAGAAGACACTTCAATCAGATTGAAAAATAGAACGTACTGAAAAAACTATTCAGTGGTGTTCACACTTACAGTAGTTCTTTGCTGTAAGAAAAATATCTCAACATCAGATAAGCATTCTACGAAATCTTAAATAAATCTAAAACAAAAAAATTCTCTACCCTTGAGTATAAGCGGATTAATGTGGTAGAATTTTCTAACTAATTGCTTCAAAGCCTCCGGTAAACCCCCTTGGGCGAACCCGTACAAGATATCAACAGCAACAAAATTAAAGCCAGATTCTTTGAACGGATCAGGCTAAATATCTCGTAAACATACAAAAGTCTGAGCTAGATAGTAATTAAAGATGAATAGCCGATTAATCTGGTAGCCATAATAATAGTTTTACCTACGTTTTCAAACTTCACAGGATAGAGTGAGGAAAGAAAACGACGCCTAAAACAAACCATCAAAACTACTAACAGAAAGAAAATAAGCTGAGAGGCAGCCGCACAAAGTGCTGAAACATAAATAACAAAAATGAGCCCGCCATAAAAAAGCTAGGTACGGGAAAGACAACAAGAGTTTTATTAGTTAACAGGAAAGATATTGATTAAAAAAGATCCCACATTACCACACCTACTCACTGGTGATGGAGGTAATGAGAAGCTCAGTTGGCCATGGAAATAATCATCACTAAAATAGATAAAGCAAACCCCAAACCAAACAACAATCCTTGGAAAGATTCTGAGCGAGACAACTATGGGCCACTTGGTTTGTTGTAATTAATTATATTTACTAGGTAAAAAAGAAAATTTAAATAGTTGGTACACCCCACCCACACACACAGAAAGTTACCTTGAACTAAAACGCGAGTGAGAGCACGCTAAAAAAATGGAATCTATAGAGATGAAATTGTTTGTTTTCGAAAGGAATTGAGCAAATCATAGACCGTAAAAACTAATGGAGCAGCTTATTCTATTCAGTGTATTTGATTAAAAAATCGAACGCTTCTTTCTAATGTCTAATCTATTGAAGTGCAAACGGATGTTACCTTTCTAACACATATCTGATTGCCTCCAACGTGTTTGGGGTAAATGAGTTTTTAAAATTTCACACCAAAAAATCAACTGGGATTATCTTCAACTACGAAACCTTAGAGTTTGGCCTTAGAAAATTAAGAACTAAAACTAAATTGGGGAAAAAAGATTCATAATAACAGAAACAGCACAAAAACTATCTGCTTGAAACTTCCCATCAAACTAATTACACTTTCTTACCTAAGGGGGGAGGGGGGCTTTGCTATAAATCGATAGTCTGCTTATTTATTTCCCCGAACAAGCCTAAATATACTTTACTTTTGGCACGACTGGGGCATTACTTGCACATTGAGTGTATTTTCTTAAAATTGAAAGATTATTGAATCGTTTCCTGTGTATAAGCTTGATTGTTACATGAAAAAAAACATATCAAGAAGATGTGATATGTAAATATGTATAACATTGTGTTATTCTCATATTTGAGATTACGATTTAAATTCACATTAATGGTTTATGACTTAATAATCAACCCAAAACCTCCTCCTCCTCTATCAGTTTCGCGATAATATGAAGATCGAATATGCTGCGTTACCTGTCTACAAAAATACCTATGAATACATTCAGTACCCTTCCCTATAGTTAACCACAGACAAATGCACCCAGCCTGCGAGAACTACCCATAACTTGAAATCAAAGATGTTAGCACGAAATCAAGAGAAAGCACTTACATACGATGCTAGACCCCCCTCAATGTGTGATCCCAGGAAACCTCAGACCCGCGACGAATTCCGTTCTCTCAACCAAAACTGGCGACTAATAAATAAAATGGAAAGAATCAGATTTAGAATTTACTCTTTCATAAAAGAGAAAACAAACCATAAACAAGATTGCGCACGGTGAGTTATCCTCTACTCTTTTTTGAAAAAGAGCTTAGGTTATCAACTATAATTTTTGATTCAAAGGAATATCCCTTAAAAACTAATACCAATCTTAATGTGACGCAAAGTTATTTGAAAGGTCTGAGATAATAAATGATTAAAAGACTGTTTCTCGTACATGTCTCTCTCCCCTATAGTAAATGTATTGCTGTAGCAGTATATATTTACTTATTGATTGCCCCCATACAGATGAACAACAGCATCAACTCGTATCGAATCCATATTAGCCCTATTGTTAACGTTCTATCTGAGAAGTATGATTCATATTTCCGTTACCACAAGTTAGAACAAATAATACAACAGTCTTAATCAAATCGAATGTAAAAGATGTTACTGTATATGGAAATTTGGTTAGCTCTTATGCTTAATAAACAACCGGGAGAAGTTTTACACTATTCTATAAACTTCTTCTCTTTATTCAAATAAAGGACAAACAAAATTAAACTTTACAAGCGTTAAGTAGAATTACACAGGTGCTTTGGCTAGACAATATTTACTTGGTAAATAAAATAATACTCTATTTAACTTAATGAGTTCAAGATAAAGAATCTTTTTTTCACATACTTTATGACTAATTTGAGCTTCCTTGTGGGGTATTAAATTTAGCCGAAACGAATAAGGAGTGTATTATTATTGATTTTGAACTTTCAATCTCTATTATATACAAATTGCCTGGATGCAAAACGATAATTTTTTTCATCTCGCACATGTGACAGATTTTTTCCGCGGCAACACTCATTTCTTTCAAAGAATAGGCCCCTTCAATCATGTCGTATACACCCAACCTATACTTGTAGAGCTCGACGAGCCTGTTTCTCAACTCATTTAGTAGTCAGAACACATCCCACGTAATTGATATGATAAGTATGAAGAAAATGTGAGAGATGAAAAGTCAACCGTATTGTTATAAAATTCAAGTAGCTAAAAATAAAAGTATGCATACAAAATAGTTATTGATTGCGGTTTGGTCATGAATTAGTTTTCTTGAGCAATAAATTCGTAACCAAGTCTAGCTTAGTGGTTTCTAGGAATAAACAATTGAATCAACTCATTTTATCTTAAATCCATTAACAACTTTTACGTTATGAAGCTGGCTGATATTTCTCGATATTCTTCTGTACCTGATATCCCAATATCAAGGCAAAAAAGGTCAGGCTAGAGGCGAATTCAAAGGACGCAATCAACATGTTACACGTGTTTACCTTCGGCTCATCTTTTTATACGAAAAATGTTTAGAGTACATTTTCTCACGAATAGAGAGAGGATTATGAATGAGGTCTTTACCTTATATCACAATGAATGGGGGGTGTTTGGGGTCTTCGATGGGATTAAAAATATTCCGTCCAACTTAATAGAAAGTAGCTAGTTGCCTAGGTTCGTTGCATTTGTTCTGTTATCGATATTTAAAGATGGACGTTAATTTGTTCGTTGGCTATAAGTAGGTAGTAATTATAGGACGCATATTTAACTACTTACCATACGGAGTTATTCTATCTTGAAAGGATATTATGTGAACGGATATATTTTTTCGCTCTTTAACTTTCTCTTATTTTTGTTCTTTCCAATGTATTCGGTAATTTTGTTTCTTTCTTGGTTTATGGAATACCTCCCCCTCTAAATACCCCGTCTAAAGGGAGGTCGATTTTTATCTTACTCGAGATACTTCTTTTTTATATGTTCAGCGCTACTGCATTTCTAAAGGTGTATAAGGACTTTTTCTAATCTCACCGCTTACCACTACTATGAAGAGAACACGCATGTAGGGTTGGATCAAGTAGGAAATAGGGGAGGTGGTGTGGTTAAGGGTGAAGGATTTGAATACTATGTACTCTTTGTACTCTACTCGGGTGAGGGGGGGAGGGGGATTGGGCCTCTTTAATAATTTGGATATGGCCGATACAGAACCTGACTATATAGATATTACTCTGTTCTTGTCTCTCGGTGCTTCTCTTTGAACTACGTGAGAATAAGTTTGCCAATAAAATTTTAAGGCTATTCAAACATGTTTTAGGTAATATTTCTTTCTGGGTAGAATAGTGTGTTCGACCGGCTAAATCTTTTTTGACCAGAATTGAAGTACTCTTATATTGGCTTTTTTATTTCCTCGAATATGTTCCAGATGTATATATGACTTCCGCTTGTTGTGACAATAGCGTAAAAGTTGTCTTGATTTAAGAAAAATGTTATATTATTTTAACAGAGCGAAATCACAGAGAATTAATCTTTTAGGACTCTTTTCATTAAATTATCAAAGAGGTATTTTGTTTTATCAAGTAGCTATTTAGAATATTTACATTTTTTTCATTCTCTAGGCATGTTTAACGTTTTCCTTGTCATTTGTGTTGAATCACTCGTTGTTTCTGAGTCTTTGAATTGGTTAACTTTGCGGCATTTTTTCATTTCGCTTGTTTTATGAGATGTGCGATGCTTCCTTTTTTTGAATATTGAATGATATATAGTTATAATTGGCCAAATACTGTTAAGCCTGTCTTTTTTTATTTCTGTCTCTTTTTTAACGTGTAGGGAATATATTTAGGTTTGGAATACTTAGAACTTTAGGCTTATGAGACACAACTCTTTTTATTTTTCTTTGACTTTGTTAACTGGTATTGTTATTGGGATAGAATATTTTTTGCTTTAAAATGATTGAATTCGTATATGATCTCCGAATATACATCATTCATTATATTTTGTATTTTGGAGCTGGATTATTACCGTACTTGTTTGTTGACATGCCACGGCATTTGCCGCTTCATGGGCACTAGAGAATTTTGGGGCCTTTTTCCCAATTGGTATCTTGAAGGTTTTAGACTCTTTATATATTTTATGCTTATTATTCTCAAGTTTGCAGTTTATTCTCTTTCAATTAACTTATTCTTTTCGCGTTTATGTATTCATGTCTGATTGAGTTTTTAGTTTACGACTGTGATTTTTTCAAAATCATTTAACAGCAATCTTAATTCTTTTCGCGATGCCCTTAGAAAATAGTCAGAACATTTGTTTGTGATCTTTTGGAGTACTATTGTGACTCTTTTTTTTAAAAAATTCAATAGGATTTTTTTTCAATGATTAGTAATTTTGGACTTTCATTCGGGTTCTACTTACGTTGTTTTTCAAAGTGTTTTCTTTTCAATTTTTGTTCAGAATTCTAAACAGCAAAACCATTACTTGCTTAATTATCAGGCAGAATGATTATTTTAACAAAATTTGTATGGTGTGCGTTAGCAAATGCCCTGCGTCGAGATATATGGGAAACACGATGGTGTTCTTACGCAATTTAGTTTTACAGGATTCATAATAACTAAAATCTAAGTCTTCATCTTTTTCTCTTTGTTTCACCAAGATCGAAAATCTTCAGCTCTAAAGGAAAGGTAATATCTTTTTTTGAACTATTTACTTTCTATGAACCTATTTAGCAGCTTTTGGGTTACGCGGTACGGTAATGTTGTAGTTTTTCCTTCTATGTATAGTTGAGAATAGTAACAAAAATAGTTGCATATCTTATCAAAGTTGTCAGGACCGATAACCTTTCGGAGAGGTTACCCATGAAATTTCAATGCAAAAAAAAAACAATTTGGAGTAGGTTCGCTATATTTCAAAAAAATTATAGTTTATACCATTTCTAGCTCTATTGACTTTGCTTGCTTTGGCAGAATTTATGGTCCATTAAACCTGTATATATCAGTTGGGAAATGAGATTAAATTTTAGAGAGAAAAACTGAGATATTAAATATTATATTAAATATTATGTCAAACAGTTCAGAAATTCCTATGAATTATTGAGGACTCCTATAGTATCGTTTCAGATAATAACGAGTCGGAGTTGAATATTGAGTATCGAAAAGCGCTTTTTAATTTAAGTCTTTGGTAATTTTTGAGTATCTCGTCAAAAATATTATTTTTGTTTTTGTTTTCACCACTACTAATGATAACTAAATTGAGTTTCTATGTATAAAGCCCATTTACTTCTTGGAATAATTTAGCAAGACATTGGCAAATTTTATATGGATTTAGATATTGGTTCCTAAGCGTTTGGCTTCAAAGGCAAAAAGTATGAATCAATTATCATTACTAACACTCTTTAGTGAAAAAGCCGAGAAATTGACTTTCTATAAATCTTTTGTGAACGTCAAACCTTTCTAGATGGAAAAGTTTCATAGCATGTCATTTTCTAAGCAACCCTCTATCATCTTCGACAAAAATATTCTGTTCGTCTATACTTTGCTAGGGTGAAAAGACAATCAGTTTGCTTTTCAACCAACAAACGTTATAGTCTTGTTTTTAGAGAAAAGTCTGAATTATTCTAAGCAAAAACTTTGTTCTGTCTTAGTTGATTCGAGAAGGGCTACCGATACTGATTTCCTTGTCTATTGTACTCCCCCTTAATCCTCACACTTTACATGTGTTTTCATATATGATTTTACAGCTCGTTAAAAATAGCAGATCCTATATTGGAAGGCTCTATTAGGCTGTCATTTTCATTCAAGCATCATAATTCTTCAAATGACAAGGCAGATTACAATAAGAGTATGAACTAAACAAGGATTTTTTTCTTATTATTCATTATTAAGTGTCTATTATTATAGGAGATTCTCTCAGATAGAGCTTTGCTATTTTTCTTTTACTCAAGTTCGGGGTCTTTTTAGCCAGTTAAAAGAAGTGTTTTACTCGATAAGATCCCCCCCCCCCCCACACACACAGGAAAAATGGTTTCAGTTTTTGTTGATTTGCTTCTATTGTGGGATGGGCTTAGGTATTAAATTTTTTCGTAGCTAAAAAGATAAGCAAATATGCTTACCTATATAATTCATTTATTTGATAGTTTTTCAGCGCCTTTCTTCTAAAGATTTCGCAATTTGGAGATACAGTTGATTAAATATTGAAAATTTCAATGAAAAGTAGAAAAAAATTCAGAACATATAAACCTTTAGCGATAGAACTAAAAACGCCAAAGTATGTAATTATATTTAACTGGATAATAAAAATACAAACTCCGAAACGGGGAATTGAACCCCGGTCCCACGCGTGCTGAATATCAATCTGACAGGCGCAAATTCTAGCCACTAAACTATTTCGGATCCAATGAGCTCGCAGCCGGGATCGAACCGACAACCTCAAGACTTGCAATCCCACGCGCTACCATTGCGCCATACGAGCCGATGTTTCTCTTGTTAATTTGTGATATATATTAACCAATTTTTTATTTTAGTCAGTTAATGAATACTGATCAGGAATTTAGTTTATTTCTTATAATCACAAGTTGTCGGAAAACAAAATCCATTAAATTTTAAAAGCTCGTTACTTTACTTGTAGTAACTCTATCCACGGTCAGCGCTCCAAATTAACCTCCATTTGCCTTGACAAAAGTAGTTGTATATTGGAGAGATTAATACATTGTGGCACTGAACCTCAAATATCAACTGCATCTGGCTTTTTCTTCCTATTTAACTGATGGTTAGACTGTCTTCGGCATACCATATATTGGTGATGTTGGATCTGGAAACATTATCGGTTTTGAGATATTCTGTATAGTTTAATGTTTTATAACGATATGACTAGCGGTGTGAGTTTTACGTATGTTCATAATTCTTTTGAATTATCTAAAAGGTTATTAAAAATTGGGAACAGGTTTTTTGTAAATTAAGAAAAATTTGAAATTTATTCAATTAACAAGAGTGGAGAAACCTCCTTTGCTTCGTTTACTCTCTTGCTTCAAAGCTATAAAACAATGGTTCATAGGTTTCATGATTCAAATACTCAGTGATAGTCGAATATTTATGGTGTTAAGTTCAAAATAAAAAAGCTTGGAATTTTGTGGCAATCTCGTTATGATATCTGTTGTGAAGCATTCTTGGGTGGCTAGAAAAGATTAAGGATAAATTTTATATTAAACAGCAAATTTTCATTTACGTATATCCAAAAAACCATCCCGATAAATTATTAGCACATCTGAGACAGAAAATATGGTGACCAGGCAGATTAATCTTCTGTTGCTTTACAGATAATTACAGCTAAATATTAAGTAATAAGTATATTTTGTACCTTTCCTAAATATTTAGAAGCATGATTTTTATAGTTAGTAAATAGATGCCTGATATCAGCGTTTCTGGGTAATTATCAATTCCACTATGATTTTTTTCAAATTTGGAAAGGTAAATATTCGTTCTTGGTTTAAAATATACAAGCGTTTAGTTTTAATTTTTTTGTTTTGATTTCACTCCCTCTTCGTAGTGTGTCTATATTTATTTTTTTTCAATTCATTTCCTATTTGCAACTTCTCACCTGCACACTTTCTCTCTAATTATTTTTGTTTCCTGAATATTTCAGTTGAATTTTCATAATATACAATTTCTTTTTTGAAAATAAGTATTAAGCATTTCAATACACAAAAACGTGAGCACCAGCTATTCTGATAAGTTTCGTCCTTTGAAATCGATATTTTGGTGCTTAATCTTCGTAACCCTATCCTTAATATTTCTGTATAAAAAAGAAGACATGGTAGGCTTTGGGTGCATTTTTTCGTTATCTGAATGAATCAGTCGTATTAAATAAAAATTAAAACTTAACATCAATAAGTTTCCTCCATCAGATCAAACTAACTGGGAAAAATTAACCAAAAAATCTATATACTACTTATTACGAGAAGAAGTTAGTTTATATTTTCAACCAGGGACCTAGGTAAATGATTGTTAATATATGCTTATATACACGAAATAATAAAGCACATGAAAAGAATAAAAAAAAATTCACCGAAAAACGATGACGAGACAAAACAATTTTTAAACAAGAGCTCATTCAATACTTATCTAAGGAATTATCATTTCTGTCACGTCTGCAGTGTTTCTTCCCCAGTCTCCAATAAACTCAAATACTTGTTTCTTACCTTTCATTTCAAATAACTTTTTTCTAAAATACGATACTCAAGAGGTAAGGGAATTGGGTGTCTATTTTGGGAAATTATGAGTAAATCGTGTCTTTGTGTATTAGGACAATGAAATCAAACAGCAATTTTGGGTCTATGTAAATATATTTAATGAAAGATTGAACACAATTGAAAGGAAATCTTCAGCGGTTTTAATTTAATTTTTCTAGGCGTCAATCTGAGCACTTGCGAATGATTTTTTTAAAGAATAGTAAGTTGGAATACTAAAATCTTTGTATTATAAAATACTATTTTTACTATTTTTTTCTTTTAAAAAATTGAATTTTCTGTGTATCTATGCCTGTTCCAGGTCATGCTTTTTTTTAAGCTATACTCTTGTGATAAACTCTCTTACTATATAAATAAAAAAGAGCGTTACATCCCTCCTGTTTTTTCTTACAAGACGTCAGTTCAGTACTAAAATTTGGTGTATGTACGTTTAGTCGTATTTCAATAATATTTTTTTAGCTTTCATTTGATTAATACAAAATTGTTTTTTCTTTTGTCATATATTTATTATTTTGCCAACTGAGCAAAACCACTTCAAGTACTTTTATGTCCTGGAATTTTTATAGAATTCTTGAATTTTAATAAAGATATCGTCTAATAATACTTTTGCATGTTTCACTTGGTAGTCCTGTTAGGGGTACTTAAATTATCAATAATTGTTATCCTTGATAACAGGCGACGACAGTGTTTATGTTAACTTGAGTTTTACTGGCCCAGCAATATCAAGGTATTACCTAGTTCAATTCAGATGATGCAGGGTTAAGATTTGTATTATTGAATAATATTTATTTAATTTCAACACCAAAACTTTTAATATTTTCTTGTTTTTTTTTATTTTATTTTATTTGTCATAGAAATGGCCCTTTTATGCTATATATAGTTATGAGTCTACAAATAAAGCCATTTGCCTCATTTTATAGCCATTTTTTAAAGCATCTTCACCCCTGGTGTCCGATCATGCTGTCTAATATGAATTAGGTCCGCTGTCTATAGCACATTTGCTATTCATCTTACTACTGATTGACCTACTAGCTTAATGTATAATGTAACTGCTAGAAGAGGAGTTAGAAGAGTGTTTCAACAGACGCAGGTACTTTCTCCTAGAAAGGAGAAAGCGCAAAGAGAAAGATATGGAGGGAAAGGTTAAGAGTCTTTGTAAGTAGAAAAATCAATTTGGGCAGCCGTGCTATAAAGAATCAGCATTGGTTTCTTTGGAGCCTGATTATTATTTTATTCTAAGATTGCTAAGTCTCAAATAAAAAAATAACAAATGACAGATTTATTTACTTTTCCTTCTTTTAAATATGCATCCCCTCTAAAAAATTGTGAGACGCGGATACTAAACGACTTTTTTAGAAGCTACAATAAAGGAGCAAAGAAGAGAAAACATAGCTTAACCATCAACGCGGACTGATATCAATTCTTTTTAATATTCATTTATTGGCGCTGGTAGAGCCCTTGAACGTTTCGGAAAGCACTTCGATGTTAGTTTAGTAAAACTCTGCTTTAGTTTTTGTATGTGCGTTTTTTCATTGAGTCGATTATTATGGGCATATTTGGACTGTGTTTGGGCTCAGTGTTAGTCTAATCATTGGAAACGTTGAGATAAAATATTTTAGAAGTCATATATGAGAATATTTTTTTCATTAAAAATGAGAACATATAAATTTAATGAGTTTTCTAGCCAAATTAAATCAAAAGTGATAAATCTATAGAATATATAATAGCAAAGTTAAATAATTGACTCAACATACTGATAGCGGTCAAACTTACAATATAAGCATGATCTTTTCGTAAACGGTAAATACAATACCACCACTAAGGACAAGTCGACCCAGTCTAGGGGTAGCACCCTTCCAAAATGCAGCATAGCCCTCATCTTTAGCAATCTTGGCAAAACAATTCCAAGTGGACGAGTACTTTTTAGAGTCTAAGGACTGCATACGAGTTTTGACAGTGTCTAATGGCATCGTGACATATACGGTAATAATGCCAGCTAAGGAACCCACAGCAAAGGTAGACACGCTACCTAGAGGTTTGGATGGATCAGATTGGCGGGCTTGTATAAAGCCCTTAATGGCATTGTAGGAACCAAGTCGGACTGACTGGTTAGCAGCCTGACGCATGGTAACAGGCATAAGTCCTTTATAGATTCCAGCAAATCCTTTATCACGCACTAACCTAGCGGTACCGGAAAATAGACCCTGGTAGCGGGGGGTGCTACGACGTTTGTCGTCGATCATAGAGGTCTTGATGGTTTCAAACGGGGTAACGGCGACTACTGATTCCATAATACCAGCACCGAGGCCGGCCAACATACCCCGGAATCCCGACAACTTACCTTCATCGTCAACCAGCAACTTTTTAATGGAGTCAAAGCCCAGAAAACGGACCGAGGCCTTAAAAGTATTGCCTACAATGAAGGCCGGACACCCGGTATAGAGCGAGGCTACACCTTGGGTTTTTACGATATTGGCCATGAGCACCAGCGGATTACGCGACATCTTGGACGAAGCATCTGCAAGCTGGAGACGGGTCTTTGTGAATTCAAAAGGGTAGGTGATGAGACCCTCGATACCACCGGCGACACCTCCGGCTACGAATGATTTCCACGGATCAGCCTAGAACGGTTAATAAGAGCAACCAAAGGCTATTTGACCAGATCTGAGAAACAATTCCGTCTGTTTGATTTTACTTACTCTAGGTTTTGTCTCGGACATTTTCGATAATGGTTTATAGAATAATGAACAAAATTGAATGACAGTTGGATGATGTGATTCCGAGATGAATCATTCAGCCGCGTGGATGGGATTAGATAAGCACAGGGTAATTAGTTGGTCGTCAGCTAGTGTAATATATGTAATTAATAACATTCAAGATAAACGAAAACAACTAATATGAATTGATACAGGTATTAATTACATCAAAATTTCAATTGTTTTACCGTTGACTTTATTAATTTTCATTTTTTGAGACGGTTGGTGCGGTTTTCGGCAAGGCGCAGTGAGGAGAGTCAAAATACATTAGTGTCAACACCAAAGTAATTCATTTTCCCTGGTGGTGAAGCTCAGATATTTGCAACTGTGCTACGACCCACGGTGAGCCATGTCGAATGTCATCATGTAGAAGTTATGTTGTCATGGTCCGTCTGGCCACGAGCCTTGTGGATTTCTTTCGACTGCCAATTGCATTAATCGGAAAACTCTAAAAAATAAAGACACGAATTTCTCCGAAGATGCGGTTGCCCGGAAAAACTCCAAAATAGGAATACGACGCGGCTGATGTCCAGATGGCCGATAACACCTGATTGGGAAACCCATCCGATCAACGAAGACCAGATATAAACCGAATGAGCCGTTTCGGGCAAAGAACAATAGCAAGTGAGAAATAGAATTATAAAAACGTAAGGAACAGAGCCAATAGAGCGAATATATTAACCCGCCATAAAAATCGGTATTTAGTTAGGATACTATGGCGGCACAAGCTGGCTTACAGGCCATAAGACTTTTAGTCATCATCCGGGTGATCCCGGACGGAACTCTTATCCGAAGTGGAACGGTACCCGCCTCCGATTTCGTCCGATCCCGATACGGTAAGCGGCCCTTATCTTATCGTGACACACAGATACATGGTATATATATCTTTGTACACCTCTGGGTTTAACAAATTTTTCAATTTTTCAATTTCTTTTCTCTATCTTTTATTTCATTTCTTCTCTATACCCTAGCGCTATGCCTACCCAAGTCAACGAATTAGCCCATCTTCGATCAGGCGAAGCCCCCAGCCCCGTCCTGATTAAGCAGCAACTGGAACGTGCCCAATCGCCATGCGAGCTTCACCGTGTGCCGTCGTCGGCTTCGGTGTTTTCGACCGTTTCGTCACAATTGAACCTCGATACGCCGGCTCCTCCTACTCGTCTATTCAACAAGGGCCCTATCGAGTGCTCCTACGATGGTATGCGTCTCCTTAACTTGCCGCATCTTAACAAGGGCTCAGCCTTTCCCCAGGAAGAGCGTGAGCAATTCGGCCTCTCGGGTCTTTTGCCCAGCAAAGTCTGCACGCTAAAAGAACAAACTGACCGTGCCTACCGTCAATTTCAGCTCTGCCCTAATGACTTGGCCAAAAATGCTTTTTGCACCTCCCTCAAGACTCAGAATGAAGTCCTCTACTACAAGTTCCTCTACCTGCACATCAAGGAGGTCTTCCCCATCATCTACACACCCACTCAAGGTGAGGCCATTGAAAAGTACTCGCACCAATTCCGTCGTCCCGAAGGCTGTTTCTTGGATATTTCTTACAATACCCGCGAAAACGTTGAAAACCGACTCGCTGCTTTTGGTGGTACTGATGATATCGACTACATCTGTGTCACTGACTCCGAAGGTATTTTGGGTATTGGTGACCAGGGTGTTGGTGGTATTGGTATTTCTATTGCCAAGTTAGTCCTTATGACCCTGTGTGCCGGTGTGCACCCTAATCGTGTTATTCCCGTCGTCCTCGATGTTGGTACTAACAACAAGAAGCTTTTAGATGACCCTCTCTACATGGGTAACCGCTTTGACCGTGTTAGCGGTGCACCTTACGATGAGTTTATTGACCACTTTATCCAAAGTGTTAAAAAACTTTTCCCCAAGGCTACCTTACATTTTGAAGATTTTGGTCTTAGCAACGCCCGACGTATCCTTGATAAATACAAGACTGAGTTGGCCTGTTTCAATGATGATATTCAAGGTACCGGCGCAGTATCTGTCTCTGCAATTACTGCTGGTCTCAAGGTCCTAAACAAGAAGATCATTGATACCAAGATCATCATCTTTGGTGCCGGATCTGCTGGTATGGGTATTGCTGATGAAATCGTAGCCAATATTCGATCCAACGGTAAATCCTATGATGAAGCCGTAGCTCAAATCATTCTCATGGATCGACCAGGTCTCTTGACTACTGACCTGCTAGACACCCTTTCCCCTGCTCAGAAACCTTTCGCCGTGGACCCCTCCGAATGGAAAGGCGTCGACACCAAATCCCTCGAGTCTGTTATCTCCCACTTCCATCCCAATGTTCTTATTGGATGCTCCACACTCGCCGGTGGCTTCAAGGAAGCTGCTATTCGCGAAATGGCTAAGCACGTTGAGCGTCCCATTATCCTTCCCTTATCCAATCCTAACCGTCTCGCCGAAGCCGTGCCTGCCGATCTCTACAAGTGGACCAATGACCGGGCCCTGGTGGCCACGGGGTCTGTGTTCCCACCTATCGAGGGCAAGACCACTAGTCAAAACAATAACTGTTTCTCCTACCCCGGTATTGGCTTAGGTGCCGTGCTAGCGCGTGCTAAATTGATTACCGATAATATGATTGCCGCCTCTGTCGAGGCCTTGGCCGCCCAGGCACCTATCCTGCGGGATCCCACTGGTGGCTTACTCCCCGAAGTTGAAAACATTCACGAAATCTCTGCCCGAGTCGCCACCGGTGTCGTGCTGCAGGCTGTCAAGGATGGTGTTGCCACTGCTGAAAGCGAGCTCAAGCCCAACTCCACCGAACGCGTAAAGATTCCCCGCGACTATGACAGCTGCTACAAATGGGTCAAGAGTCAAATGTGGATGCCCGAGTATAGACCTTTGGTCAGAGTCGGCGACAGTGACGACTACTAGAGACTATGTTCTTTTTTCTTTAGCCCTTTTATGTACCTTTACTTTATAGATTAATTACAATTACACTTTTTACGAAATGAATCATTACAGCCAAAAAAACGGTTAGCAACAAATTTTAAGTATAGATTTATTAAACATATTATAGAAGAACAACTATAAATGGTCTATTATATAGAAGATCGTATTCAATAGCGACAAAAATCAACAAGACAAAGTCCATCTACTGATTGTTCTCACCGCCCATAAAGGAACGGGCTAGATTCTGCAAATCGGGGTTGGCCATCATGTCAGCCATGTTGGGCATTCCTCCACCAGACGAAAACTGACTGGCCATGTTTTGAAGGGCCGGATTAGCCATGAGGTTGTTCAATGCACTCGGGTCAGACATAAGGTTTTGGGCCATGGCGCGGACTTGGGGGTTACCCATGAGGGCCGACAAGTCAGGCATGCCACCGCCAGCACCGCCAAACATGTTACCAAGTGAAGCCAAGTCAGGGAAGCCAGGTGCAGAAGCAGGGGCATTGACACTATCACCAGAGCGCTCAGTGGAGGCGCCATCGGCGCTTTCAGCATTGGCGGGGCTGGCCGATGCTAGCTCTTCCTCGACACGCTTCTTGGCGGTCTCATAACCTCGCTTCATTGCGTCAGAACATTGCTCACCTTCAACTTCCATACCCTTCTTGTAAGCACGTAAAGACGCTTGAGCATCACCAAGAGCGTACTTAGCCAGGCCAAGTCTAGAGTAGGCCTTAGAGTAATTGGGATCAAGCTCAATGGCGCGGGTGGCGTCAGCTACGGCCAACTCGTGCTGGCGCAAGTTAGAATAGGCAGCTGCCCGGTTAGACAGGTAGATGGCATTTGTAGCGTCGAGTTCAATGGCTCGAGTGTAGGAAACAATCGCCGATTCAAATTGCTTTTGCGACATGAATCGATTACCTTCCAACTTGGCCCTTTCGGCCGCATCCCGGTCAACGGGGGCGGTATCCGCAGCCGCGGTCGAATTATCTTGGGAACTTGACTCTTCCTTCTTAAAGCTCTTTTCAAACAGACTCAAGAGGTTGGTATTTCCGTACACTTGTTCCTTGGTGACACCTTCCAGGTTAAATACTTCAGAAAGGCACTCTATGGCCACCTCAACAGACTCACAGTCATCGCTGGCAATAGTTCCGTTATTAATGGAGGTTTGGAGGAAATCAACAAACCCCAAAACCAAGTCTTTCTTTGTTTGGGTGACTGACATAATGATATTGATGGAATAAATAGTTAAAAAATAGTAGTCAACCGTTAGGAAAAGTGGCGTGAATGGAAAAAAAATCAAAACCGTAAGATGGTCAAAATCTCCTCCCAACTGTAAACGAAAGACTCTCCTTTATCCCGCACAGACATTTAATTGTGAAATTATACCCTTAGCTAGGTGTAGTGAACTTATATTGCTTTATTTTTCAAAGTGTCTTCTTGTAATCGAATGCGGCCTAAATTGCCAGTAATGGCCGACTACGAGGTCTCGCCTGAGACTGGGTTCCTGCCCAGCCAGGTGCCTTTGGAGCGCCTGCCCCAGGACTATTACGCACCATGGGAGACCGCCGTGGCCAATCTGCCGGCGCTTATACTTACACACCGACTTAGGGAACAAGTTCACCGTCTACCGCTGCTGGCAACGGACCAGCTGGTGACCCTTCCGCAGTGGCGCCGGGCCTATATGGTGTTGTCGTTTCTTTGCCATGGCTATGTCTGGGCTGGTGACGTCAAGGAACAAGAGAGTCAGACGGCAGCGGGCACCAAGGTCACCATTACTACCACCGATACCTTACCATCAGACACATTACCTACGGTGTTGACGCAGCCATGGATGGCTGTGTGTGAGAAGTTAGAGCTACTGCCGGTGGCCACCTACGCCGGACTGTGTCTGTGGAACTTTCGCACAGTAGTCGAATGTGCGTCGCCTGCAGAATGGACGCTAGAGTCACTAGCCACACTAAATACTTATACGGGATCCATCGATGAAAGCTGGTTCTATCTGGTGAGTACCGCCATGGAGCGCCAGGGTGGACCTGCTCTAAAGGCCGGGCTGCTAGCCCTTCAAGCTGTGCGGGATGACGACGCTTCCCAGGTAATACACCAGCTTCAGATCATTGCCCAAATTGTGGACTCCATTACAACTTTGCTGGGCAGAATGTACGAAATGTGTGACCCCCACGTCTTTTACTTCCGGATGCGGCCCTACTTGGCGGGGTGGAAGAATATGGCCGAGGCCGGCCTGCCTCAAGGCGTTAAATACGGTGATGAGAAAACATTTCGCCAATATTCTGGCGGTTCCAACGCGCAATCGTCACTAATCCAGGCACTGGATATCCTGCTTAATGTTGAACACCATCCAACGGGATACTCTTCATCAACGACAACTTCGTCTAATTTCATCCACGAAATGCGTTGCTACATGCCAGGCCCGCATCGGCGTTTTCTTGAACATTTGACTTCAGTTGCTGATATCCGTGACTATGTTGTCACTAACCAGTCACAGGAGACTCCGAATGCATCTGCGCTCGTACTGGCCTATGATGCCTGCGTGGCTATGATGCGTGTTTTTAGAGATAAACACATTCAGATTGTGACAAGATATATCATATTGCAGGCCAAAAAGAATGCTCGTACGACTCACTCAGCCACCAAGCGCGACGGGCTTGCTCAGAGTTCCAACGCTGAGACAGGGACCGGTGGTACCGCTCTCATTCCGTTCCTTAAACAGGCCCGCGACGAGACAGGTGTAGTTGCCGCCGGCGAATGGGGCAAACGACTACTGTCAGAAACCATTATGATGAAACCCTTGAAGTTTGACAATGGTGACAAGCAATAGAAGAATGGACCAAGGAAAAATAGAAGGATGACAGCACCACCCTTCGCTAAAGTTATAACATATAAAAAAAGAAAACAGAACAAGCTGTCGTCATCTTCTGCGCCTTCTTATCCTACCTATGTAGTTTTTATATTTATTCAACCGTAATTCTCCAGTACTTTTCTGTGTTTCTGTAATCAATAATAAATATATTATTACATTTTTACAATAATCCTTCAACCTCCAGTTGTGTCCCAACCCATCACTCATAGACTCACCATGGCCCTCAACCAGTTTATTAGGACTGTTATAGATCAACCCCCACCGGGAATCAAGCCATTTAGTGATGCGCTGAAAGCTGGATCGGCTGGGTCGTACGCCTTGTTGGTACCATCAACATTTGTTTTAACCTACATGGCTGACCGTGACCTGGGTGCGTATGCGGACCTCTGCCATCGTGACGACTTTTGCCGACGCCATATCATTCAAATCTTGCCACCAGTGCCTTCACCCGAGTCTTCTGCCCACCGCAACCATCAATTTACGACAATTGATGGGCAAACCGTGATAATTAGCGAGGGGTTCGTAACTGCTACGCTCGGGAGTAACGCCCAACATCGTCGCCTCAGAGCCAAGATCTTAACCGACTATACCTACACGCATCCCTCAACCGGTGCCGCGATATCTGTGTATGAATTAGCTGTGCCCCTAATTGATAGTGTTTCTCCACCTGTTTTGAGAAAATCGTTTCTGTCTTCCCCTTGGCCCGACACATGGTCTCGCACTCCTGCTGTAACTGTCACCCACGATGCCGATGGTGACTTTAAATCTTTACTTAAGCGCCACGCCAAAATTGGTACACTAGTTTCAGCTCAATTTGACGATATTATTAAGGATTTGCATCAGTCAAGGGCCGCTACACTCAACGAAATACTACAGGAGGTTGAAACCGCCCTTGATGCTGCAGTCGGCGTTGTACAATCCTTGAAACCCCCACAAATTCAAGCTATGGCTAATCCAGCTGGTATTGATGGGCTCACTTTGCAGAAGTGGATCCATGATGATCTCTTATCTCGTGCGGGCCCTGCGCTATGGAGCAGGTTCAGAGCAATTTACCAACCTGAGTCCCTAGCTCTGCAGGCCCAACTAGGTTTGGTGGCAGACTTGAATATTTATCAAATGGGTATCCCTGACTTATCAGCAACTCGGGCATTGCATCTCCAGGAGCGTGTGGGCCGATCTCAGCACAACCTTCGCCAACTGACTAGTACCACCGATCTGACAGCCAAAACTAGTATTCTATTATCGACCCTGGAAATCCTTGCTCAAGGAGGTAGAGGTCACGCAGACGATGGTGCTGATACTGTGGTATCACTATTAGTTCTTGTTTTAACTCAATTAGGGTCGACTATAGACCTTCCTGCTCAGATTGCCTACGTCAAATATCTGACCCCTGGGGGGTCTGAAAAAGGGTATACAGGGTATGTAATGTCGACATTCGAGGGTGTTATCGGATACATACTAAGCCAGGGAGATTCTATGACTGAGTCATCGAGACTGAATAGAAAAATTCTAGATAAGATTATTACCGATGATGATACTTACATGGATATCACTAAACTAGTTAGCGATCCACTGTCTTATTATTCTACCAACCAAGGAAACTCGCTTCTTCATCTCGCCATTGCCCACAACCCGCAATACCTACTCCCACTTCTTAACTCTAATTATTTTGATACCGATTTCATCCGCTATGATACAAACATTAACGGCGAGTCCCTTCTACTCGCTGCGCTGCATACTGAATCTCCATATCTCATCAATAATATCCTCTTGCATATTAGAGCACTGTTAACCACATCTCAACTGAAGGAATATCTCCAGATTGTCGATACTCACGGTCGTCATATAGGACATTATATCTTCAAGTATCCCATGCTCATTAACTTACTAGGCCGGTACTTATCATGGGATACCCGCGACGCCAAGGGTCAAACCCCCCTATTTATTATTTGTCGATGTTATGACCATCCGCAGTACGCTGCAATGATTTACAACAGCTTTAGGCAGTATCGACTCAACCATAAAACACTCAACCCATTGCGTCATACTGATCATAAAGGAAACTCGCTTTTTCACATAGTCAAGAGTTCGATACTACTCGACCATATTCTTCAATACCACCCCGATGTTAACGCCCTCAATGCCAAATCACTGACTCCACTTATGGTATTCAGTCGATATTCTTCCCCAGATATTGTGGAGCGTATAGTTCAGGACCCACGTGTAGATTTGCATCGTAACGGACTGCGAGGAATGAATGTCCTTGATATCACGCGTGATACAGGAAAACTTTCAAATATCTTTGATTACTACGATATCAAGATGCATGGGTACTCAGGGTTATCCACCACACATCATACGATCAATATCACCAGGTCATTTTCACTTAAAGGCGAAGTGCGATTTGTAATTGCTACCATGTATCAGAACGACCGTACCACGCTAAATACCGTCAATAGAAACTTCAGCGATTTTAAATTCTTACACAAATGGCTTAACTATGAGAACGATCATGCATGGGTACCCTGGCTTGCGATGCCGCCTAATCCGTTCCTTTTACCGTCACGGACACCTCACATGATGATTCACGATATTCAGCGGTCTCTTAATTTCTTCATCCATTCTATCCTACTACACCCGACCCTGGCCACACATGAACTCGTATGGGAGTTTTTGCTAATTCAGGACCTAAAGCGAGACCATATCGTCGAAAGATGTCGTAGAAAACTACAGAATACAAACGAACGTAGCTTGGAGAAATACGCCACTGTTTTGGGGGATGACGAGATCGACACCATAAGACCATTTCTAGCATATTCCAGTGAATCCGTTCGCAATCTAGCTATTGCCCTTACAGAAGCGACCTGTGCGCTACAAACTGTTAAAAATAAGACTTACGACGCAAGTGAAAGTTATAATCTATTGTCAGACTGTTATTTATCGCCTGAACTACATGGACCTGATGATGATAGTAGCTACAAAAAAAATGATAATGATGAATATCAAAATTATCATCCAGCTCATTTATTTACGGACCTGTGCAGGATTCAAAGCATATCGGATTTTACTCTTGTAGATTTTCTTTCAACTTTACGCCATTTGTCGCACTCAGCACAATCACTGCAAAACGCAATATTGCTTCCGCTCCGACGTATTGACCGGCTTCAGCTTCTCCGCAACCAACTTACGGACCATATGACTAACTATACAGCCCTAGTTGACAAATCAGGATTTTTCAACTCCAAGGTTCTGTTTGAGGAAAAACGACAACGTGACCGTGAGGCACTACGTGACCAGATTTTTTTGGACCAAAATGAGGTGGCACGGTTGAGCGCAAGTATTCAAGCTGATCACGAAGTTTTAGCGGGGGATATTGCGGGGTTTCATCACGCACATACGACGAAGTTTATGGATGCTGTTAAAAAATTCGCTCATGGCGAGATTTTGGCCCAGAAAGAAAGACTATTAAGATTACAACAAACATTGAATAAAATAAGCGAGTTAAATAACTAAGGCTTTTGCCAGTGTATTATATTTAGTATTATTCTTGAATTAAAGTCAATAAACTAAAATTAATGCGGTTCTGAGTGTTGGTATTGTAGCTATTTTCTATATACACATATAAATATACACACATATAAATATACACACAATTAAAAAAATTTAGCTTTGAACGCACTTTTCAAAACATTAGTTTGTGTCGATTTAATCGTATCATCAAAACTATTGAAGCAGTCACTACCAGCTTGTTCAATATTATTCAACGTTTCTTGCCATCCACTAAATATACCACCACCATTATTGTTACCAGCTGCCCAGGGAGAATCCGTGCGATTACCACCGGTATTACCGGTGGTCCTTGTAATCAAATTTTGTTGGCGTTCCCGGGCACGTTTTTCCTCCATTTGTCGCTTGGACATTACCCGATTAGGCCCGCCAATCAACCGGTTAAGATCCTCGGTTGATGTGACTTGGGACCCTTTCAACCATTCTACAGTCGAATAAGTTGGCCTAAGTGGCATTTCCCTGTTAGGATTGAAAAGCTCACATTTTGGTAGCGTGTTGTCCAAGGGTACACCCCGACCCCAGATATTGAGTAACACACCCGAGGTACGGTGAGTACGAAGAAAGATGTCGCCACTACTCAATACTAAACTATCCCTGAGATACACTGGTTCAATATTATGGTCTATCTTAAGTTCTTTACTGATACGGAGACTAGGTATCCGCATCACAGCCACTTCAGCTGTGTCAAGCACACAAACCAGTGCCGTTGACTTTTTTTGACCACCAAAAGCCAATCCGCTAGAGGCCAAAGAAGCAGGTAGTTTTCGATGAGCGACCTTACCTTTGGGGGGTCGCACGATGGCTACTTCGATTTTACTCATCACTACAGTGTATCCGATAGTCAGCACACCCTGAGCTAAATTGGTCATATCAGCAATCGTCGCTGCGGCTGAAAGACCGCTATCAATATTGATGGACATTAGAGATTCAATAGAAGTGCCCACTGCATTCATTTTAGAGTAAAAGGCTACTTGAAATTTACCGTTTGAGACCGGCATGATGCGGTAAGTGTGCACATTACCTCGATCAGTACCAACCAGCATCAACAGACTAGAAAAAGAGTCATCATCCACGGACATAATAGCAAACTCAATTGCCGTTGCAAACTCATTGGTCGGGACTTTTTTACTAGATTTGAACAGACCTCGTGAGGTCGATGATGGAGTATCCGAGGCAATACCGATATCCTTTAAAAATATGACGGCAGGTCCACGGCGGTCAACTACGGCCAATGTACCATTTTTATAGCCAATACCCACAAACCCTACATCACTGTTTTTAATCACACTAACGGAGCCCTTTTGTATGTCCACGGTTGACACAGGTAGGAATCCAGATCGCACATATGAGGGAATCTTATCCTGTATTGATGTAATAAAGGGGATTTTGCTCGCTGGATTTCTCTTAGCGCCGAGTTTGTTGGACCCAAACTTGAACAAAATGACTTCCCCATTTTTGGTTGAAACGGCCATCTCACCGTTCATTCCAGAAAGCGATGCCGCTTCTACTTCTGCATTATACTTGCCAGTTAATCCGCGAACATCCACATTCAACACGCTTGAATACTCAGTATCGAACTGTGTACTGTCGTAAATCTTAACAGATCCATTAGCTCCTACAGCACACATTACATTCTTGGATTTGTACCCATTACTACCACGATGGATGGCAGGTAAGCCCCCGGAGAAGAGTTGCTCATTTTTAATAGACGACGACATTAAACCAAGAAAAGACTCCCGCGTAAATATTGCACTAGATATCGAAATTAGTAAAGATTCTACCCAGCATAGAGGTGAGGGTAGATTAGATGAAGATAAGGGCAAACCGCTAGGAAAAGAAAATAATTCCACCTCGCCAGTTTCGAATAATACCAAAAACGCCCTAGGATCATGATTACCTCGATAAAAAGGATTTGAACGTGGAATATTAATAAATGACATAGCAGTAAGAGACTCCGAAACCGGAATGGTTCTTTGCCGTTTGGGAGTGGAATAAAACTGCCCGGCTCTTTCGTAGGATGTGGTTGAATAATGAGGTGTCACATCAAAGTCCAACACTGAAACCGAGCTAACGGAGCCTCGTTTAACATCTCCTCCAAGAATCAACAATGATGTCTCGTCCGGATTCTCCAAACAATTCCAGGTGACCTTCTTAAAAGATTCCCGAACTTGTGAGCCATCCAAACTATTATCAGCTGACTGAGGCAAATTGACAAACGTGTCCAAAATTGTTCGCGCGTGAAGTAAAACAGCTTCGTAAGAATCCCAGAATACTAATGAACCATCGCAATGTACAGTTAAGATATGATGACCATTAGGATGCCATAAAGCTTGGGACAATTGAGGCGACCGCTTCTTTGCGCGAGTGTTTTTGATATCCAATTCACCCCCAGGTGCACCCGCCGGTAGCTCATAAACAAAGTATTTTACGGGAGAATTTGACACTATCGAAAAAGTAACCGCACAGTCGCGATAACCTACCAAAAGCATCGACACTTCACATGGATGTAACTCTAAACTAACCACAGGCGACAATCTCAGCTTAGGAAACTTGGCTTTTTGAAGATTATCAATCCGCAGGGGAGCCATATTACCTCGATCAAGATCGTATACTAAAACCTGACCACTTTCCATACCAATAAACAGCCAATCTAGAGAAGGATCAGCTTCAATAACGGCATAATTACCAGGTATTGTGTGTTGATATAGCAGCTCTTTAGCCAGCATGTCAAAAACTAGCATATTACGAGCATTATCTACCACAATCAAATTAGAACCTACAAACCTGATCTCTTTAATAGGTTGATATGATGAAATGTTGAACGAGAATTCCACATTAGCCTGTCCGAGAATATACACTCTCCCTTTATCTGTGCCCACGGCTACTAAACCCTGCACTGGATCGACAGCTAAAGTCCCGATAGTTCCGATGATACCGAAATTAGCTAGCTGAAGTATTTAATTAGGTTAGAGAGAAACATGAAGTAACTACAGTAATAGTAAAATAGATAGAACTTACCTCGGTGAGAGCCAGCGAATTAGAAGAAACAGTCGCTGACAGATCTCGGTCGCCTAATGTTTTTAAGCGAGATAATACTGATGACATTATTGAAATATATGAATATATAAGTACGTATTTATCTCTATTAATCTATTATCAACTATTTCACAGCTTCGATTATTGAAGACCAGAGTGTGAATCGACAATATTGCCTTGGTGTTGGTTATCCCAACAGTTGAAGGAGTGACATTATGATCCACGCCGTTGAAGAGATCACTGCCCGGCCAAATGAAACGGTACCCTTTAGATTTTTGTGCTAGTAATGTCAGAACCACAAAATCACGGTAAATCGCCGTTATTCAGTCACTTAGTAGTTTCGCTATTTGAACCTTTGACCAAGAACTTGACCCATCTCAGCGCTATTACTCAAAAGAAACCACAGGTTCTTAAGGGGCAGATTATTGAACGGTTCATCAATCAATGGAGAAAGACAGTTGGTGATGATATATATCCGGCATTCAGGCTTGGTAAGTTTTTTGTGTGGTAGTCACCGAGATTCAGATAGTCTAAATTATGTTTCTAACATTTGTAGTTATGCCCGATGTGAGTAATTAACTGAGAAACGGAGGGGAAACTCTAGAAAATTATTAGTTGTTATTAACAAAAAACATATTTTTAGAAGGATAAGGAAAGAGATATGTAGGTAATCTAAGAATTTTGATTAAATTATTAATAAAAATCTAACTTTCTTTGTTTAAAAGGTACGGCCTAAAGGAGAAAAACTTAGGAAGGATTATTCTTAAGGTACGCTAGGGTTGCAAACTAAACGAGATATTTTAGTATTTGATAGCTAATCCAGCAAGTTTTGTTTTTAGACTCTTAGTATTTCACCCGTTTCCCCTGAGGCCCAGGCTATTAAAAATTGGAAACAAAACTCTAAGGCCACGGCTGGTGATTTCTCAAATATCTGCTATGATATTATCCAAAAGAGGGAGGTGATTACCTCCTTTGGGGATATGACAATCGAAGATGTTAATAACCTACTAAACCAACTAAGTACTGAATCGGTGTTGTAAGTGTTGATTTTTTTTATGAGTTAAAGGATTGTTGGTTAACACAATATGGGGAAAACAGTGATAAGCAGTTAGAGGTGTTTCAAGAGCTTTACAACCGAATGAATGCTGAGGAGCTTAGGTGGATAATCAGAATTGTTTTAAGATGTAAGAAAAAACAATTATTCTAGTTTCGTTATTTTGTAGGTCATTTCTAACCAATGCATTAGATGTGCACCTGGGTGCTACCGAAAAGACTATATTTAACTACTGGCACCCTGATGCGGTCGCTTTGTTTAATGTTACTAGCAGTCTGAAACGTGTTTGTTACGAATTATTTGATTCGAATTATCGACTACCAAATAGCGTAAGTTATGGCTTAAATGATACTATTGGTTGGTATTTACTAACCGTCTAATAGCAACAAGAGGTATCGTTAATGTCATGCTTTGTGCCACAATTAGCTTCATATCAAAAGAAATCTTATGATGATATAATTAAATTAATGCCCAGGGAGTTTTATATTGAAGAAAAATTTGATGGCGAACGCATACAGTTACATATGTCAGGTTATGGCAGCCATTTCAAGTTTTGGAGCCGAAAGGCAAAGGATTATACTTATTTATATGGCTCATCATACAATGACACTAAAGGAAGCCTTACAAAATATTTGAAGGATGCTTTCAATAGCAAAGTGTCAAATATTATTCTTGATGGTGAAATGGTGGCTTGGGATACCGATGATCAGGTTATTGTACCCTTTGGTTCACTAAAAGCATCGGCTAATGAGAAAACAAATACTGGTAAAGAGAAGCCTATGTACTGCGTATTTGATATTCTTTTCCTCAACAATGTTTCACTTGTCCGATATTCGTTACAAGAAAGGAGAAAAGCATTGAATATAGTACTTAAATCTCTACCTGGGTTCATTCAAATTGTACCTGTGAAAATGGCTACAGGCAAGCAAGACATAACTCAATCACTGCAAAAGGTCATCCAGGATGCATCGGAAGGAATCATAGTGAAAGATCCCCGGGCGAGATATATAGTCAGTCAACGAAGTGATTCTTGGATAAAAGTTAAACCCGAGTATACCAAAGAATTTGGTGAAAATTTGGATGTATGTGTCATTGGTGGATATTATGGTAGTGGTAGACGAGGACAAAAACTCGCATCTTTTCTATGTGGACTTCGTTCGGAAGATGACCAGAAATTTCCCCAGAGGTGAGTAGTATTTCTATCGAGTAGCCATTGTGGGTTAAAATTTCATTAATAATATGTGAAGCTAATAGGGTTTTAGATTTTGGTCGTTTTGCAGAGTAGGTGGTGGGTTTACATCGCAAGAATATGCACACATTCAGCATATAACGCATGGTAAGTGGCATAAATGGGATCCGCTCTCACCGCCGTTAAAGTACATGGAATTAGCTGGTCAATTCAATGACAAAGAACGTCCTGATCTATGGATCAAACCAGAGAATTCAGTAATTTTAGAGATCAAAGCGGCCCAAGTTCGGCCATCGGATAGTTATCGAGCAGGTTTAACCTTAAGGTTTCCTCGATTCAGAAAGCTTCGGGATGATAGATCTTGGGAAACAGCTTTATCATTCAGAGAATTCATTAAATTAAGACAAGAGACAGATGCACAACGAGCCGAAAAACAACTGTAAGTTATATATATATTTTTGATTCTTTTGTTATTCAAAAGCTATGCTATTTCAGTTCCACTAATTATTTAGGTCTTTTGAGCAGCATCGCAGAAAAAATATTTCAACCCGGAATAAATTACAGATTATTGGGGCGGAAGATAGTTTTACAACAGATGATAAGGTAATTGATGTTGTGAACTGTGCATTATTCAATAATTTTACTTTCTACATTATGAGTGATGTCCAAAAACCGCGGGTTTCGAAGGGCCATCTGGAACGACTAATTAAAGCGCATGGAGGCCAAATCACACAGTTCTACAATGAATGTATTTTATTCACAATTATATCAGATAAAATAACTTTCCGACTAAATGCAATATTGCCACAAAACCCTTCCTTGATAGTTTTTAAACCGTCTTGGGTTTTTGACTGCATTGAAAATAACACCATAGTCAAGATTGAGCCGGGGTAAGTGCATGAAGGGGTTTTATTTGCTAAAAGTACTATTCTAACTGGCTTCAGACATTTACTACACGCGACTATTGAAATGAGAGAGAAAGCGGCGAAAAATGTAGATAAATATGGTTTGAGCATTTATCAAATGTCTAAAATGCTTGAAACTAAAGCAGCGTTAATTAATCTTCCACGGATTAAGAATCCTATAAACATGGTCGAAAAAGAAATTATACAACAAAAAATAATTGATAAATTAAATTGTTCTCACTCCGCTGGTTTTATTTTTGCAGGCTTAGAATTATATTTTGATCGATACCAAATTGGCTCAAAGGTCCACAGTGAAGAAGAACTTCAACAATATCGAACCAATTATGAGTGAGTATCAATAATACTTTACTTAGTACTGAATTTTGAATTTTACTAACATTTTGTGAGGCTTTGGATTTTATCTTGCAAGGCACGTTTCGCTGGAGCAAAAGAACTCACTAGTATTGAAGATTCAGCAGTAACTCATATAATCACTCCAGATGACCCCTCAAGGATCAAGGAGCTTCGTTTTTTGATATCCAGGTACGTAAACACAATTTGACTGAGGTTATTGAGTTTCGATTGAGCTAACCATGTACTAGCCGCACCACGATAGCTCACATAGTTAGCACAAAATGGCTAATATCTTGTTTAAAACAAAAATCCTTGCTTCCAGAATCTAATTATAAATTTTAATCGATTGAAAATAGTTATAAAACTTTATCTTACGAGCTATTTTAAAAGAATAATCAGGATACAAGAATATTTTCTGAGTACTTTCTTTTTTGCACTCATATTATGTATTCTATTTGGGTTCTTATGTAAATCAATTTTTTGTTTTTTAGAAACACAGTTTTATATGGGTCTTTTTATACTTCCTGATTTAAATTCTACATATAGAAAATAAAGTTTTGAAAGTGGAATTAATTATAAAATGTAGCCCGCGCCTGCGTACATCTTCACTGGAAAGCATGATTTCCCTTCCGTCAATCATCGTTAAGCCGGTGAGAGCCTTCACAAGTACTACGGTGAGAGACCACGTGGGAACATGAGGTGCTGCAGTCTTTTTCCTTTTTTACTTCTTTCTTTTCTACAAATTAATCGATTTGTATATTTAGAGCTTGTAAAAACATATCAAAGTCAAAACGTTGCTCCTAGTGGTGCTTCTTCCAAATTAACTGCTAAATTTTTTGGAATAGCGAAGCAGTTGAAGCTTATATTTCGTAGGCTCATAGTTGAACTTATACTTTTTTCATTTAGAGAAACAGTAATACAAATCATTACCATATGCTGTTGTATTTTTTTTGGTTATCCCTAGAGTTTAAAAAACACTTTGCCTTGTGTGAAAATCTTTATTTAATCTATTCCTGCCCGTCTCTTTTGTACCAGATGTGATCTATACCTCCAAAATAGTTTATCATTTGTAATATTTTTATCATGCTTCAAGATTATAATCAAACCTTTGATATATTCATTACAGTAGCGCAAGCCATGTTCCACCCGGTTAGTTATTCTTTTCTAGGCCACTTGTTAGTAAAACATTCAAATTTGTAATTTCAGAATTCCTTATTTGAAAGAGCCAAGGTTCAGTCTACTCTTCTCAGAGGCTTTTTTGTATGTGATAGACTTGGTGAGGTAATAAAAAGTGTGGAGTTATGAATATTTTTTCTAGTTGAGATAACTTTTGTGTTGATAATTAATCAATATTTTAGCTGATACGAGGGGATTAAATCGTTTCAAACGTATAAATTTGTTTACACTTTTAATTATCTATATCTTAATTATCACAAAATTTTGATTCGATTGGCTGTCATACATATACTTTGCCTATTTAAAATAACGGATTTTTCTTCTTTTCAAATATATTAAAGGCATAAAGTTTAGAAAGATCAAGGGCTATTATAAGTCGGAACTCAATTATTGATGTGCTCAACCTGGTCAATTTTTTGTTTCAATCTAACACCACCTATTTCTTCGTCTGAATTTGTTTGCCGCCACTTTGGTATGGCTAAATTCACATCTGAACAACCTTCGGGAAAGCTCGGTCCAACCATCTCATCATCTGAATAATCTACTGGAACGTTTGGTCCAACCATCTCATCATCTGAATAATCTACTGGAACGTTTGGTCCAACCATCTCATCATCTGAA